>JAWQEG010003367.1:52500-66797 GCA_033782935.1 Petrolisthes cinctipes | reverse complement strand
TAATAATAATAATAATAATAGCCTCCTCGGTCTGCCAAATACACACAACAAGGAAAAAATTCAACGTACATTATTTAGTAGGCAGGCCATTCTGGTGTCGCCATCCGCACCTTGTTGCCACACCCTAAGGTAATCACCGCTGGTTGCCAGGAGGTCGGGGTATATGCCTTTCTGTACGGGGGATAAAAACATATATTATAGTGTGTTTACTGATACTTTGGGATATCTATAGGTAAAATTATTCCTTCAAGTTAATCCAAGAAAAAGACTACTTTCTTAAATTTTGCTTATTAAGGTGTTAAAAATTATATTACCTCCTACATACACTACTGTACTGATAGTGAGGTGTATAAATAAGGGTGGTGGTGGTCATCTAGTGTGTGTGTGTGTGTGTAACTCCTCTTGTCTCCTGTATAGTGAGGTGTATAAATAAGGTATGGTGGTCATCTAGTGGGACAGAAGAGAAGCTATGGTACCAACACCACCATCACCACCACCACCAAGCTCCACTTGTCTCATCTAGTGTGACACCAATAATAATCGGGGCCTCACAAGAGTCACGGCTACTGACTCAACACCCTACAGTCCCAAGCAAGGAGATTGAAGTATACAAAAAACAATAAAACAAAACAATATTAGTCATAGTCACTCACACTGTCTGGAATCCACATGATCTTGGTGGTTGGGTAGGGATGGTCGAAGGTGGAGCGCACCACGAACTCCGAAGTGTCCTCGTCGAGCTGTACGATCTGCACCTTGTTGTTGTACTCCTCCACGAAGCTGCCCACGGCCAGTCTGAACCGTTTGTCTGGCCGCACCGACCAGTTCATGCTGTACAGTGTCCATGGAGCCGAGTACTTATAGATCTCCTTCCTCTTGGGTGGTGGATGTACTGACATGGTCCTTGCCTTGGCCACGCTGAGTCTGTAACATTAAACAACATATCTCAATGAAAAAATGTCACAGTGGCTAGGATCGCGCAGTGTTACCACATCCGGCTAGGTTCCAGGAATTTGCCCCAGTCACTTTATGATAGTTTACACCGGTTATATCCCGGTAGTTTGCCCAGGTTAGGTCCCGGTAGTCTGCTGGGGTCTAGTTAGGTAAGGTCAGGCTAATTTCAAAATGCCCCATTTGAATATCTTGGAAATGGGGCATTTGTGGAGGAAATGCCATAGAAGAAAATAGGGTATTTATTGAAAGAATTACCGTTTTGCAGCAGTGTTGCCAGATCCGGCTGGGTCACAGTATTTTACCCCTGTCATTTATTGTACTTTATCACGGTTATTTCCCGGTAGTCTGCCCAGGTTAGGTCCCAGTAGTCTGATGTGGTCTAGGTTAGGTTAGGTCAGGTCAGGTAAGGTCAGGCTAATTTCAAAATGCCCCATTTGAATATTGAATATTGAATCTTGGAAATGGGGCATTTGCGGAGGAAATGCCATAGAAGAAAATAGTGTTAGAATGGTCTAAATAAGTGGGTAATGAAGGTAGAAAAACCGTACGCAATAACGGTAATTCTTTCAATACTTACCAAGAAAAGTGTGTTAGAATGTTATAAATTAGTGAGTAAAGGTAGAAAAACCGTACACAATAACGGTAATTCTTTCAATATTTACCTTAGAATGTTATAAATTATTGAGTAAAGGAAGAAAAACCGTACGGAATAACGGTAATCCTTTCAATAATTACCTTAGTTAGAATGTTATAAATTATTGAGTAAAGGAAGAAAAATCGTACACAATAACGGTAATTCTTTCACTATTTGCCTTACTTAGAATGTTATAAATTAGTGGGAATAGAAAACGGCAATAAAATAAATAATTACCCAGACTACCGTAACCCCAGTACACAAGAAGAGCGGGAATCTGAATTGCTGTTGTATAATTTAGAGGAATCATTAGACCGACCGACGTTTAATTTGTGATGGAGTAAAATAATGCCTGGTTGATGTTAATGAATAATAATAATGATGTTGTTTGGTTTGAAGGAGGCCGGGCTTACCTGCATCACCTAACACCATATTATAACACCATATATCACTATATTTACACCATGCATACCACATATACACACATATATATACTCCTAAATATCCTGCTACTAATCTAATACTATAAATATTCTACACAGACCTTGCAAACTTGGTGAAATTAATATAAATGTGATGACACCCGAGTTGAGGGTAGTAATGGCGGGTGTCTGTTGTTTACAGCGGCCAGGGATGCCAACATGGGTTATTAATTATGTATCATAGACATGGGTTATTAATTATATAGCACAGATTATTATTTATGATAATTATGTTTCTAAATTGATTATCATGAGAAATAGCCGTAATATTCACTGTGAATTAAATATTATAGGTGAAACTGTATTAAACTTTGTGTTTCTAAGTTCAAACTGATTAATTTAGCCAAAATATACGTAATAAAGTATGTAGATTATTCATCTTTCGTGAGATATGACAAATCAGAGACTTAAAACGTACGATATATAGTAATTACATAAAGACAAAAATTGAAAGATAAAGTCAAGCTACTGTTCATAGGTTGGCACCTCTGCACGTGATGCTGTGCTTTGGCTAACAATACAAATTGCTTGGGTTAAGTGACATTTTATTTAGGAGTCACTCAATCATTTTTATACACACCCGAGAAGTGTACAGAGAATTTTTTTATATATATAAGTGAAATATGCACACATTTTGAGATGAAAGTACACTACATAACCATTGAACAGGAGACCGCTAAAGTTAGCAGCAGGGTCCATTTCATATGCAGTAATAAATATAATAACGTAATAATGTAATAATATAATATAAATGTAATAAACTGTCAGAAAGAATTACTACTGCAGCAGGCTCATTCTGAACAGTACAAGGCCCCATTTTTTTTCTTTTTACTCTTTGCTACTGATCCTAAATGTTAATTAAAGTACTACTGAGCCATGATGGTACTGAAATAAAGTAACTAAACTATTGGCCACAAGAATTCGTACACACGCTGGACCAAGGATGATTGACTATAGTGTATTATCCTTGATGTGTGAGGGAAGTGGGTGTGTGTGTGTGTGTGAGGGTGGTGTGTGTGTGTGTATGTGTGAGGGTGGTGTGTGTGTGTATGTGTGTGAGGGAGGTGAGTGTGTATGTGTGTGAGGGAGGTGTGTGTGTGTGTGTGTGAGGGAGGTGGGTGTGTGTATGTGTGTGAGGGAGGTGTGTGTGTGTATGTGTGTGAGGGAGGTGAGTGTGTATGTGTGTGAGGGAGGTGTGAGTGTGTGTGTGTGTGTGAGGGAGGTGGGTGTGTGTGTGCGTGAAGGAGGTGTGTGTGTATGTGTGAGGGAGGTGGGTGTGTGTATGTGAGTGAGGGAGGTGGGTATGTATGTATTTGCTAACACTAGCTAATGAGGAGAGAGCCTTTACTTTACCATGAAAACTCCTGACCAACTGTGGGGTCACGCACAATGGAACCGTGTACACTCGCAATCCAAAATATGTATCCAAGCTTACTTAGAATAGCCTGATCGAGTATCAAGCGAGCTCAAGCAAATATGAAACAGGATAAGGTTGTAATTGGTTCACTAGTATGTCAAATGATTCGAAACTTCAACAAGACCTGGATACAAATTTTGGATTGCAAGTGTACGTATGAGTGTGTGTGGGTGTGTGCAAGGGTGTGTGGGTGTGTGTGTGCTTTATGACATCACACTACACAACCACCACCACCACCACCAAACTCATTTTTATTAAGGGACCCTGTGTGTGATGTCAGAAAATTGGAGGTAAATGAGTCCTTCATATATTGCCACGAAACACACACACCTATATGGAAGGAGCTTGTTTGTTTCATGGCATAGTCAGGAGGAATCAGAAGCCTCCAATTTCCATACACGATCACAGGGTCCTTAAGGGGGTGCAGGAGTAGGGGACAGACTTGAGGGGGGACTGGGGGGGTGCAGGAGTAGGGGACAGACTTGAGGGGGGACTGGGGGGGGTGCAGGACTAGGGGGACAGGCTTGGGGGGGGACTGGGGGGGTGCGGGACCAGGGGGACAGGCTTGTGGGGTACGGGAGTAGAGGGACAGACCTGAGGGGGGACTGGCGGGGGTGCGGGACTGGCGGGGGTGCGGGACTAGGGGGACAGGTTTGGCTTGGGGGGGGGGGTTTGTGGGAATAGGGGGACAGGCTTTCTACCCCCCCCCCAAGCCTGTCCCCCTATTCCTGCACCCCCCTAACCTGAATGTACTGTGTTATTTATGGTCGAGAGGATAATAAAGACACCAGAGTTTGCTGCTTAGTCAATTATATATTATTGATAATCATACAACAGGGTGGAATGTTTAATTAAGTAGAGGTGTAGGGCCTCCGTCAGTCTGGTTAGAGATGTACAGTCGGCACCATAAATACGCGTCCATCCCATGTAGTTGATGATACAAATATGTCCAGATAAAGTCACATTCTGAACCCGTTGCTATTTTTACAACATATGAGAAGTATGCATTGCCATTTCTGTATTTAAATAGTGTTACAATATCACTCTAGGCTCATATATATATACACAGGTGGAAATGAAGCGATCTTCTGCTGCTGACTGTACAGTACTGTCATGTGTTCTGACAGTGAGGCTGACCGTCGTATGCATGAACATATATCTGTAGTGTTGACGATGGTAGCGATGGTACGATGGTTCTTCAGTGGTGTGTGTATGAAGTCATCAAACGTACAGTCGCGGTCAATAATAATCATCCACATATGGGTATCTCAAACAATTTACTGTCTAATATTTTCACGTTCACATATGATGTTATTGTTTTTAAATACTTCGTAGCTACTTGTATTAAATTAAAAAATGGTAGTTAACCTATTTATTGGAAAGTTTATCATCTAAGGAACAGAGGGAAGCTGTCAAACTCTTACGTGAGTTACCCCTATATGGATGATTATATTTGACCACGACTACACCATCAACGTTCTTGCATGCGGCCCTGAGTACGATAAATACACACAGACAGACAGACGACGGCCAGACATAAACGATGGTACTGGTACGATGGCTGTATGTTATATGTGGAGCCATTGTAGTAGTCATCGTCATCTGTTAACACATGACTAGTTATTGTGAAGATGATAATATTTACTTGACGACTCGGTGCTCATGTCTACTGACCCTATTCTGTCATTAAATCATTCAATCAGTAAATAAATAAATACAATCTATCAATACAATCATTCGGTAAGTTAATAAAGAAATATAATCTATCAATAATTCAATAAGTCAAAAAATAAATAAATACAATCTATCAATCATTCAGTAAATAAATAAATAAAGAAATATAATCTATCAATCAATCAATGTCAGTAAATAAATAAATAAATAAATACAATCTATCAATCAATCAATGTCAGTAAATAAATAAATATAATCTATCAATCAATCATTTAATCTGTAAATGAATAAATGTGTACTGAATTATCAATCAATCAAACAATCAATAATTAAATAAATAAATAAATAAAATCTATCAACCAATCAATTAGAAAATAAAATAATAAATATAAGCAATCAATCATTTTTTTTCCCTTCTGTCAACTGATTCACACACACACACACACACACACACACACACACACACACACACACACACACACACACACACACATACATATACACACACACACACACACAAAGACCAAGGGAGGAAGGAATGTTTAGGTAGCACACACACACATACACACAAATATAAACACACACACACACGTTACATACACACACACATAAAGACCAAGGGAGGAAGGAATGTTTAGGTAGCACACACACACACACACACACACATACACACACACACACATAAAGACCAAGGGAGGAAGGAATGTTTAGGTAACACACACACACACATACACACAAATATAAACACACACACACACACACACACTAGACCATAATGCAGGATATAATGACTTTTCTTGTGTATGTGTATGTCATTGTGTGTGTGTGTGTGTGTGTGTGTGTGTGTGTGTGTGTGTGTGTGTGTGTGTGTGTGTGTGTGTGTGTGTGTGTGTGTGTGTGAATGTTCTTGCATGTTTACACCTCACAATAATGAAATACACTACACATCAATATCTAAACAATAACAATGGAGTATCATAGTACAGTCACGAGCACTAATAAGTATACAGGTTAGGTTGATGGTTCGAACAGTTCAATATTACCAACGAAGAAATTCCGACGGAGATCTTTATTATGCATTTATTTACGGTCTCCAGGTATTCGAAGCGCACCTGTATACTTATTAGTGCTCGTGACTGTACAGTATATAATATTATACACTATGTACAGTTGAGCAGAGTAGAAAGTGTACAAGAAAAATAATATACATGTATCTGGCAACTCAAAGATCATCAGCCAATCACGTTACACCTTACATTGGCTTTGGGTAACCAGTGTTCCATTTATAAAGTTCGGCCAATCACGTTCCACCTTACATTGACTTTGGGTTGCCAGTGTTCCATTTATAAAGTTCGGCCAATCACGTTGCACCTTACATTGGCTTTGGGTAACTAGTGATTCATTTATTTAGTTCAGCCAATCACGTTGCACCTTACATTGGCTTTGGGTTACCAGTGATCCATTTATAAAGATACAAGGACTTATACTATAAACAACTGACTCATCAACAACAACAACAACAACTGACACATGTTGTTGTTGTTGTCTTATACAGCTACACTTCTGTTGCCCTTACTACTTTGCTCAACTGTACAAATAAATAGATCTGAAATGTCACCTCTAGAAAGGGTATAAGTATGCACACTCATATATTTATTATTATACGATATATATATTATTATTATACTGTAAGAATGAAAAAAGAATGAAAAAAATGTGAATAAAAAAAAAATGTGATCTTTTTCAAAATGGCACTTATACCCTTCTAGAAATGACTGACTGACTGTCTTTTGAGTATCGTACTGTATATATAAATAAAGTTGTGCATATAATATATATATAATTATATAACTGGAAACATGTACCGGTATATAGTAATTAATTATCTCTATATAAATTTGATGTCACTCTGAGAATAATTATGATTTAACTTCTTTGACAACAAATAAATCACCATCAACCTACCATAAAGGGACAGGCTTTGGGGGGGTTTAGGGGGGTGCGGGAGTAGGGGGACAGGCTTGGTGGGGGATGGGGGGGTGCGGGAGTAGGGGGACAGGCTTGGGGGGGTGAGTTAGGGGGGTGTGGGAGTATGAGGAAAGGCTTGGGGGGGGGGGTGAGTTAGGGGGGTGCAGGAGTAGGGGACAGGCTTGGGGGGGGTTTAGGGGGGTGCGGGAGTAGGGGACAGGCTTGGGGGGTGCGGGAGTAGGGGGACAGGCTTGAGGGGGGGTGAGTTAGGGGGGTGCAGGAGTAGGGGGACAGGCTTGGGGGGAGTTAGGGGGGTGCGGGAATAGGGGACAGACTTGGGGGGTGCGGGAGTAGGGGGACAGGCTTGGGGGGGGGTTTAGGGGGGTGCAGGAGTAGGGGTACAGGCTTGGGGGTGCGGGAATAGGGGGACAGGCTTGAGGGGGGGGGTTAGGGGGGTGCAGGAATAGGGGACAGGCTTTCTACCCACCCCAAGCCTATCCCCCTTTTATTCAACCTGCCCCTTCCCTTCTCTTCCCTTCCATTCCTTGCTCTACCCTAATATGACCTCTAGTTAATGACCTCTACCAATTGCCCTGACCTAACATGACCTCTAGTTAGCGACCTCTATCAATTACCCTGACCTAACACGACCTCTGTCCCTTGTCCTGACCTAACACGACCTCCTCTACTAATTTCCCTGACCTAACACGATCTCTGCCTCTTGTCTTGACCTAACACGACCTCCTCTACCAATTTCCCTGACCTAACACGACCTCTACCAATTTCCCTGACCTAACACGACCTCTACCAATTTCCCTGACCTAACACGACCTCTACCAATTACCCTGACCTAACACGACCTCTCTAGTTAGCGACCTCGACCTCCGTGGGTGAGGGTACAGAGAGAATGCCGGCCTCCAGAGCCTCGCGTTCCAGGTCCTGTAACTGCCTGCGGAGACGAGCCACTTTGGAGCGGAGAGACGCATCCCGCTCCCTCAACTCCCTGCCAACACCCCATGCAGCCTCCACCGCTCCCTGCTCCACCACCCACGCCAGGTATACTGCACTCCATAGTTGCTGAAGGTACGAAAATATATATGTAAATAAATACTATGTAAGTAAATATGTAAGTAAATAAATACTATGTAAGTAAATATGTAAGTAAATAAATACTATGTAAGTAAATATGTAAGTAAATAAATACTATGTAAGTAAATATGTAAGTAAATAAATAATGAATAAATGAATAAATACAAAATAAGTTAATAATAAATAAATAAATAAATAATTAATACAAAATAAGTTAATAAATATATATATAAAATAAGTAAATAATAAATAAATAAATAATGAATATATACAAAATATATACATAAATAAATATGTAAGTAAATAAATAAATAATGAATAATACAAAATACAGTAAGTTAATAATAAATAAATAAATACTTAATAAATACAAAATGAGTACATTTATAAATATATAAATAAATAATAAGTAAATAATTAATAAATAAATAATTAATAATACAAAATACAGTAAGTTAATAATAAATAAATAAATAAATAATTAATAAATAAAAAATGAGTACATTTATAAATATATAAATAAATAATAAAAAAAAACACACACACACACACACACTAAAAACACACACACACACACTAAAAACACACACACACACACACACACACTAACCAGACTCATGGGTGCGACGGAGGGCCATATGACGCGTTGGTTGGGTTCATACATGGGGTTGAGGTAGCGCGGCAACATCTCGGGCCTGTTGACGTATGACCAGAGACTCGTGGTGCGCTCGTGGCAGCCCAGGGCACGACGCTCACCATCATTGTTACCAAGGAAGGTGCCTACGAGATGATGACGATTAATGATGATGATGAAAAGGTGACTGATGCAGGTACAGTCGTGGCACATAGTCCTTGCCCAGGGTGTAAAGGGTGGTCTGTTCAAGGATTATGTACCGCGACTGTACATATAAGCATTTACAGGACATACATACATTCATTACACACACACTAGAGAGATGTTGTTGTTGTTGTAGGAGTGGTGGAAGAGCTAACATACATTCATTACACACACACTATTTCATATAAATAATACCAGTGTTATATGAAAGTTGTTGTTGTTGTTGTTTACTGTATAATACTGACCAAACTGTGATGAGTAAGAATGGTGGAAGAGCATCACATACATTCATTACAAACAAATATTTCACATTTTTTTATTTATTTTTTATTTACAGGGAAAAAAAAAAATGAGTTGTTGTTGTTGTTGTTTAGTGTAATACTGACCAAACTGTGATGAGTAGGAGTGATTACAAACACACACACACACACACTATGGGTCGATTCCACAGTCGTTCGTTGTGGTTTGTATGCATGCAAACGAAAGAATATTGGCCGTGTTAATGACTTATGGGTGAATTATTTAATGAATTTGGTGAGTAAACTATGTAGTGATCATCATTATCTAACTGTTGGATAAATTTTGTGAATGTGGATACTCAGCTTTTGGAAAATAATGAAGCCTTACAAGTGTGGTTGGTTGGGAAGCTAACAAACCAATACCACTGTGGAATCGACCCTATATCACATATATGATTATTGTTGTTGTTGTTGTTTACTGTGTAATACTAACCAAACTGTGATGAGTAGGAGTGATTACAAACACACACACACACACAAACACACACACACACTATATCACATACATAATTATTGTTGAGTTGTTTACTTTAATACTAACCAAACTGTGATGAGTAAGAATGATTACAAACACACACACACACACAAACACACACACACACTATATCACATACATAATTATTGTTGTGTTGTTTACTTTAATACTAACCAAACTGTGATGAGTAAGAATGATTACAAACACACACAAACACACAAACACACACACACACACACAGGAATTTGAAGGACTCTGAAGAATGGAACAAGATACAGGTAGTCAGATGCTTAACCAAGGAAGACAGAGAAATACTCAAAGAAAAAGTGGAAGAAGCAAAATGGAAGAACAGTGAAAGAACTGAAGAAGAGGAAAGACATTTTTTCTACAGAGTAGTGGGAATGCAAGTCAAAAAATGGTGGAGAAAAAGAGATGTCAACTAGGAAAAATATACAGAAATGAAAAAATAAAAATGATATACTCAAATGTAGATGGTATTGTATCTAAATTAACTGAAATTAAAGATGTTATACAAGAAGAAAAACCACAGATAATATGCTTCACAGAAACTAAGTTAAATAATAAAATAACAAATGATGTATTTAACCTGTGTGAATACAACATATGGAGAAAAGATAGAGTAGGAAAAAATGGAGGTGGAGTAATGATTTTAACCCATAAAAATTTAAAGGTAAACCAAACAGAATTACAGGTATCAGATAAAGTTGAATTAATAGCAGTAGATATTATAACACCAGAAGAAGTAATTACTGTTGCTACATTATATATGCCACCAAAGACAAGAACATGGGATAATAATGAATATTTAGAACTAATAAATTTCACAGAGAAGAACCTCAAAGAAATGTTACAAAGGATGGAAGACAAATCTCAAAGGTTAATATTAACAGGAGACTTTAACACCAATATAGATTGGAGAAATTATGAAGCAAAGGCAACAGAAAACCAATGGAATAGTAAATTACTAGATTTAATTCAAGACTTCTTGTTAACGCAACATATTACTAATAATACAAGAATAAGAGGAACGGATGAACCATCACTATTAGACTTTATATTTACTAGATATGAAAATGAAATAAATAATATAGAATATAAACCACCATTAGGAAAAAGTGATCATGTTGTAATAAAATGGGATTTCATAATATCATATGATATAGTAGAAGTCCAAGATAAACCAAACAAAATACAAAACTTTAAAAAAGGAAACTACAATGAATTAAAAAAGTATTTCAGAAATATTAATTGGAACGAAATGATAGACGTTGATAACATAAATGATCAATATTCAAATTTTTGCAAAATATATCAGGATGGAGTGAATAAATACATCCCAAACAAGAAACCACAAACTAACAGAATCAAACAATGGTTTAATGGCAAATGTATAGAAGCCAAGAAAAAGAGAGACACCTTATGGAACAGATTCAGAAGACATGGAAGTGAAAGAACATATAATAAATATAAAAGTGTAAGAAATGAATATACCAAGATAAGAAGAGAAGCCCAAGTGGAATACCAAAAAGATATTATTAATAAAAGTAAGGAACAACCAAAACTATTCTACAGTTACATCAAAAGCAAAACAAAAATAAAGGACAAAATTCAAAACATAATGGATGAAGGAAAAATATATACAGAAGAAAAAGAAATTTGTGAAATATTAAATACAAAATTTCAGTCGGTATTCACTAAGGAAAATGTATTCACACCAGAAGAAAATACGAACACAAACACGTATGAACTAAAAGAGTTTGAGGTGAGCATATTAGAAATAGAGAAAGAGTTAGAAGCTGTGGATAAAACTAAAGCAAGTGGACCTGATGAAATTTCATGTTGGGTATTAAAAGAATGTGCTAAAGAACTAAGTAAGCCATTATTTATAATATTTCAAAACTCATTACAACAAGGAAAATTACCAGAAAGTTGGAAGCAAGCAAATATAGTACCATTATTTAAGAAAGGAAATAGACAAGACCCACTTAACTATAGACCAGTATCACTAACAAGTGTAGTATGTAAAATTATGGAAAAAATTATAAGAAAAAATTGGGTTGAACACCTGGAGAAAAATGATATGATAACAGAGAGACAATTTGGGTTTAGGAAGGAAAGATCATGTGTTACAAACTTACTAAGTTACTATACGAGAATATCAGAAAAAATACAAGAAAGAGAAGGATGGGTGGATAGTATTTACCTAGACTTTAAAAAAGCCTTTGACAGAGTTCCACACAAAAGACTTATATGGAAATTACAACATAAAGGAGGAGTGAACGGAAAACTACTAAAATGGATGGAAGATTTCCTTGAAGGAAGAAAAATGAGAACAGTACTAAGAGGGAACTATTCTCCATGGCTGAAGGTGATGAGTGGAGTTCCTCAAGGCTCAGTATTGGCACCAATAATGTTCTTAATATATATAAATGATATAGAAGTAAATAGTACAGATGGCACTTACATGAATATGTTTGCTGATGATGCAAAGGTACAAAGAACAATTAATAATGAAGACTGCTGTAAAAAGTTACAAGATGACTTGGACAAAATGGTAGAGTGGAGTAATAAATGGCAGATGGAGTTTAATGCAGATAAATGTCATGTTATAAAGTTTGGAAAAAGTGAGAAAAGACCAAATTGGCAATACAAACTTGGAAACAAAATATTAAATGAAGCAGAGAAAGAAAGAGACTTAGGGGTAATGATAAATAAGAAATTAACACCAGATGATCATATAAATGAAAAAGTGAGAAGCATGTATGCATTGTTAGCAAATATGAGAGTGGCCTTCACTTATATAGATGAAGAAATGGTCAAGAAAATAATAACATCCTTTATAAGGCCTACCTTAGAATATGCTGCAGTAGTATGGAACCCACATTTAAAGAAACATATCACTAAATTAGAAAAAGTACAAAGAGCAGCAACAAGATGGCTACCAAGTCTAAGAGAACTAAGCTATGAAGAAAGACTAAAGAAACTAAAATTACCCAAACTAGAAGAAAGACGAAAGAGAGGAGATATGATTATGGTTTACAAATGTGTCACAGAAAAAGAAAAGATAGATATAGATAACTTATGTCAACAAGGAATACCTACAATGAGAGGACACAGTAAGAAATTAATTAAAAGAAGAGGAGATAAAGATGTACAGAAATATAGCTTTCCAAATAGAGTAATAGACGAATGGAACAAATTACCAGAAGAAGTGGTGTGTGTCAAAAACATACATAACTTTAAAGAAAAATATGATAATTGTGATTTAAAATACGGGACATTACGAGCTTGACTCAATCCTGTAAAGATACAAATAGGTAAGAACAAATAGGTAAGAACACACAATATCACATACATAATTATTGTTGTTATTGTTTACTTTAATACTAACCAAACTGTGATGAGTAGGAGTGATTACAAACACACACACACACAAACACACACACACACACACACACACTATATCACATACATAATTATTGTTGTTATTGTTTACTGTAATACTAACCAAACTGTGATGAGTAGGAGTGATTACAAACACACACACACACACAAACACAAACACACACACACACACAAACACACACACACACTATATCACATACATAATTATTGTTGTTGTTGTTGTTTACTTTAATACTAACCAAACTGTGATGAGTAAGAATGATTACAAACACACACACACACAAATACAAACACAAATACAAACACACACACACAAACACACACTATATCACATACATAATTATTGTTGTTATTGTTTACTTTAATACTAACCAAACTGTGATGAGTAAGAATGATTACAAACACAAACACACACAC
Source organism: Petrolisthes cinctipes (assembly GCA_033782935.1). Classification (NCBI taxonomy): domain Eukaryota; kingdom Metazoa; phylum Arthropoda; class Malacostraca; order Decapoda; family Porcellanidae; genus Petrolisthes; species Petrolisthes cinctipes. Next base: position 53,124 of record JAWQEG010003367.1, on the reverse strand, counting down.
ATACAAATACACACACACACACACACACACACTATATCACATACATAATTATTGTTGTGTTGTTTACTTTAATACTAACCAAACTGTGACGAGTAAGAATGGTGGAAGAGCATCACCAGGAAGCTCTCGGCAAACTCGAAGCTGCAGCTGAACTGGGAGTGAATCTGGTGCACACAGTCGAGGAAGAGGAGGAAGGTCGGGGAGTGGGCGCGGGGGCTGCGTTGGGTGGAGGTGGTGTAACAGGATCGGGCGTGGCGGGTGGCGAAGGGGTGGCCGGCTTGTACCCACTCTCGCTCTATCAGGGCCTCAAATCTGTCGGGGTAAGGATGGGTGGGTGGTGTTAGGGGAGGGAGGGAGGGAGGGAGGGAGAGAGAGAGAGAGAGAGAGAGAGAGAGAGAGAGAGAGAGAGAGAGAGAGAGAGAGAGAGAGAGAGAACTAGGAATGGATTGGGAGGGAGAGGTAGCGAGTGTGAGAGACAGAAATGAATGTAGAGAGAGAGAGAGAGAGAGAGACGGACAGAAATGAATGTAGAGAGGGTAGTGAAGATGTATGTATGTATGTATGTATGTATGTATGGTTGTGTGTATATTAAGTTCATTAAGTGAGTATGTGTGTGTAGTGATA
>JAWQEG010003367.1:12500-42500 GCA_033782935.1 Petrolisthes cinctipes | reverse complement strand
ATTCATCACATACATATACAGTACATACATTCATTACACACACACAATTTTACATACATTCATTACACAGACACAATTTTACATACATATACAGTACATACATTCATTACACACACAATTTTACATACATTCATTACACACACACAATTTTACATACATTCATTACACACACAATTTTACATACATATACAGTACATACATACATTACACACACACAATTTTACATACATATACAGTACATACATTCATTACACACACACAATTTTACATACATTCATTACACACACACAATTTTACATTCATTACACACACAATTTTACATACATATACAATACATACATTCATTACACACACACAATTTTACATACATTCATTACACACACACAAATTTACATACATAATAATACCAGTGTTTAATTAAGAGTTTTACTGAATAATAATAACCAGCGCCTCACCTTGTAATCCTTGTTGACATACGAGATGCGCCAGTCGTCCCCGGGCTGAACCAGGCGTGAGAACTCCGACTCCGGGAGGAAGGTGCTCCAACCGTCCTCCATCACAGGGTACATGGCTCGGTAGAAGAACGGGTACTGAAGCTGTGGGACCTCTGTGGTACAAGGAGGAGTAAGTAAATAGTAAAGAGTGGGTTTTTTTTTACAGTGCAGTCATTTTATTGATGTATTCGGAGGGTTTTTTTTACAGTGCAGTGCCATGATTCCTCCAAGGTATATTTTGTATGCCAGGAAACAAACAAACAAACAAATAGGACCAGATGAATATACTCACATACTGTACAACTCTTTTTTATATTTATTTATATATATATGTATAAAAATTACATACTAAGATTACCAAACTATTTATGACCTCAGCTCCGAATACATCAAAATGACTGATGAAAAACAAAAATATAATAATAATAATAATAATAATACATACTAACATCACCAAACTATTTATGACCTCAGCTCAAAATACATCATCAATAAGACTGATTTAAAAAAAGAAGAAAAAAAAAAAAAAAAAACACACACACACACACACATATACTAACAGCTCCAAACACATCATCATCATAATCAAAACGACTGATTAAAAAAAAAAAAAAAAAAAAAAACACACACACACATACATATACTAACAGCTCCAAACACAACATCAACATCATCATCAAAACGACCGATTAAAAAAAAAAAAAAAAAAAAAAAACACACACACACACACACACACACACACATATACTAACAGCTCCAAACACAACATCATCAACATCATCATCATCGACTGACCGACACGTATGAGATCCTCGAGTGTATTGGCGACCTTGTTGAACTGGTCGGCTCCGATGATATCCAGCTGTAGTATCCGGAGGTCCTTACACTTCAGCCACAGTGTTCCCCCGGTCATACCCTGTTGACGCCTCTCTACACAGTCCACGTTGCTGTGTAGAAGCTGATTGGGGTGGTGGAGGGGGGGAGGGGCAGTGGGGGGTGGGGGGGAGTTGAGGGGCAGTGGGGGGTGGGGGGGAGTTGAGGGGCAGTAAATATGTCAGTAAATAATACTCGTACGTCTATGCAGTAATCTCTACAAGCAGCTACTCACTTGCTATTCTAAACACACACACACAGACACACACCTATCTTCTAATTTACTACAAGCAGCTATTCACTCGCTATTCTAAACACACACACACACACACACACTTATCTTCTAATTTACTACAAGCAGCTACTTACTCGCTATTCTAAACACACACACACGGACCCCATACCTACCCACACACACACAAACACCTATTCTAAACACACACACACACGCAGAGACCCCATACCTACCCATACCTACACACACACACACATACAAACACCTATTCTAAACACACACACACACACACAGAGACCCCATACCTACACACACACACAAACACCTATTCTAAACACACACACACACACAGAGACCCCATACCTACCCACACACACACACACACACACACAGACCCCATACCTACCCACACACACACACACACAGACCCCATACCTACACACACACACACACACAGAGACCCCATACCTACACACACACACACACAGACCCCATACCTACCCACAACTCCTGGGGTTCGTCGCCGTGTGCCGATACAATGAGGTGGTGTCCAGTGATGCATAGGGTACCGTCCAATACCGGCTGGTGTGGGCGGTGCAACATGACGCGCTCACACCTCGATATGCGAATCAGGTCGGCAAACTCCATCCTTGTGTTTGTTTATTTTATTTTTGTGCGGGAGTGAGTGAGGCGATCTGAAATGCATATAATTATAGTGGATGTATGTATGTATGTATTAGTATTATTATTACACACACACACACACACACAAGCGCCACCAAAACTAGAATTAACACACACACACACACATACACAATCTCAACCAAAACCAAAATCAACACACACACACACAATCCCCACCAAAACCAAAATCAACACACACACACACACACACACACACACACACAAAATCCTCGCTAACACCAGAATCAACACACACACACACACACAAAATCCTCGCTAACACCAGAATCAACACACACACACACACACACACCAACACCAGAATCAACACACTCATACACACACACACACACAATCCCAACCAAAACCAAAATCAACACACACACACACACACACACAATCCCCACCAAAACCAAAATCAACACACACACACACACACACAATCCCCACCAAAACTAGAATCAACACACTCATACACACATACACAATCCTCACCAAAACCAAAATCAACACACACACACACACACACACATACAAAATCCCCACCAAAACCAGAATCAACACACACACACACACACACACACACCATTTGAAATTGCCTTATCTTGGAATTCCCGAGAAAAATGCCATAGAAGAAAAGTGTCTTAGAATGTTATAAGGTTTTTGCGAGGCTCATGGTATATAGAAAAGTTGTGTTATTTATTGAAAGAATTACCGTTTTGTAGCAGTGTTGCCAGATCCGGCTAGGTCCCAGTATTATTTTGCCCCGGTCATTTCCTGTACTTTACCACGGTTATTTCCCAGTAGTTTGCCCAGGTTAGGTCCCAGTAGTCTGCCCAGGTTAGGTCCCGGTAGTTTGCCCAGGTTAGGTCCCGGTAGTCTGCCCAGGTTAGGTCCCGGTAGTCTGCTGTGGTCTAGGTTAGGTTTGGTCAGGTCAGGCTAATTTTAAAATGCCCCATTTGAATATGCCCTATCTTGGAAATGGGGCATTTGTGGAGGAAATGCCATAAAAGAAAATAGTCTTAGAATGGTCTAAATAAGTGGGTAATGAAGGTAGAAAAACCGTACAAAATAACGGTAATTCTTTCAATATTTACCAAAAAACGTACGCAATAACGGTAATTCTTTCAATAATTACCAACAATAATAATACCAAAGTTAATTGTTTTATTTATACGTGTTATCTAAGATTATCTATTAACTATATACTTATTTCTCTATATATCAATAACACACACACACACACATACAGGTACACTCAATGTGCTTTAAATAATATAAATACCCAGTAAATAAAGACAGAAAACAACTCACAATATAATAATAATAAAGAAGACAAGACACAGGTATAGGGTGGGAGTTACAGATAGTCAGTGTTGCCAATGTTCTTCAATACCTTATAATTTGGCTATAAATAATAACAGCTGTACTGTAAACGACAAAAAGTAGCCCAAAAGTAGCCAAAAAAATAGCCAATTCTAGTTATTTGTGATTGCCCTCATGGTAATAATTAATTAAGCTATAATTTCTGCTTGAATTTGAGTTATAAGATATATTTTGGTATTTTCACCTACTAGTGTTAAATTGCAAATAAGCATATTAATGGAGTCTTCACATATTAGTTAGTGATTGCCCTCATGGTAATAATTAAGCTATAATTTTTCTGCTTGAATTTGAGTTATAAGATATATTTTGGTATTTTCACCTACTAGTGTTAAATTGCAAATAAGCATATTAATGGAGTCTTCACACCCAATAAATAAACCTGCCTGGACTCACTTCGCCTGATCCAACTACCTCTCTCACCTGTTCTACACCAGTGGTCTTCAACCTTTTTTTTATGTCGTCCACCCCTAGTGGTGATTAGGTAGAAGCTGTCCACCCCTCACCCACTTCCCCCCCAAAAAAGTCTCTTAAAAATGGAGGGACAAGATCCAAAAGTTTGCTGCTTTGGGTTTGAACAGACTAACAGCTGACCTGTCAGAGTAGAGAGGTTTTGGGAGATTGCAGGCCATCTTTTACCATTCTGTTTTATACCATTTATAATTATATTCTCTTGTATATATACAGACACGTGCAGGTCAGGATCTCGTCCACCCCTAGACAGCCTTCCACCCCTTATTTAATCTCGTCCACCCAGGTTGAATAGCACTGCCAGCTGCTCTAAACCATGGAGGTATGATTATATTTCCATGCTCTAGACGCCACGCTTCCTCCTGCAGCTGCTCTACTCTACTCTACTTGGCCACATATACTCTATCCTACATCATCATACCAGAGAGAGAGAGAGAGAGAGTGATAAATAGATAAATAGATAGATAGATAGATAGAGAGAGAAAGAGAGAGCCCCAAACATGCCAACACGCCAACAGCTAGTCATGCAAGAGACAAAAGTTGGAGGAATTTTGCTAGTTAACTTGACTGTGTAAAGTGTGTTGTGGCACTAGCTGCTATTCTACCTACAACTATTATATACTACCCTCACCTCCCTTGCTAACTAACTGAGTCCAGGTACAACAACAAATTTACTTACCAAACCTTTTGTAAGCAACCCACAATAATTATGAAGTGTTACCGTGTACAAATGATCGAGTCTGTTCACCCCTGCTATAAAAAAAAAAATATATATATATATTAACACGTAGGCTACCACTGTTGTTACAATATAATTATTTTCCTGCAATCTCCCACCATTGTATATATTGCTTAATTAAGGGGGTGCGGGAATAGGGGGACAGGCTTGCAAGGGGGGGGGGGGTTTAGGGGGTGCAGGAGTAGGGGACAGGCTTGGGGGGGTTTTGTTGGGGGGTGCGGGAGTAGGGGAACACTGGCTTGGGGGGGGGTTAGGGGGTGCGGGAATAGGGGACAGGCTTGGGGGGGTTTTGGGGGGTGCCGGAGTAGGGGACAGGCTTGGGGGTTTTTTGTTGGGGGGTGCGGGAGTAGGGGGACAGGCTTGAGGGGGGGGGTGGTTAGGGGGGTGCAAGAATAGGGGACAGCAGGCTTTCTACCCCCCCCCCCCCCCACCAAGCCTGTCCCCCTATTCCCGCACCCCCCAAGCTTGTCCCCTACTCCCGCACCCCCTTAATTGTGTAATGATACTTCTAAGGCTTTATTTAAAAATACTAATAAGAAATTGTGGTTAATGATTGTTGTCTTCAGCACTTTTCAAAGCCATATTGGGCGTTAATACTAATAAGTTGGTAGTACTGGTAATGGCTGACAGCTCATGGGACTTTTTTGTGTGTCCATGTATCGCCTTTTCATCGGCACTTGCATTTTCTTTATTTTCTTTTTTTTTTGTCCAAGTATCGCATTTTCATCGGCACTTGCAATTTTCTTTATTTGTTTTCTATCCTATTCCATTATTTCACTAATTTTAATTTTTCTTTTATTCCACATTTTATTTATGGTTTTCCTTTTTCAATTCCATATTCTCATTTACAAACAACATTCTCCCCACTATATTAATACCATTCTCTTCATAATATGGCCTTTGTAATTCTTATAGACATTTTTTCTCCTCATTATAATTATAGGGGACAATCCAACAAGAAGTGCATCAGCAGGTCATCATTCTCAGCTACACAAATATATATGATAGTTTTGAACCACTAAAATGATCACAATAATCACCATACATCCTCATTTTTTTTTACGGTAGATATGTAACTGATAACTTATGTGCTAGGTAACAATATTAATCAAAACTCGAATTTTTTTTTTTTTACCAGCAGAGCCTATGATTTGTTGCAATAGTAAAATTATGTTGCTATGGAGTGGAAAAAGTTCGGCTCTTTTTTAGAAAATACATATAGGGTTATGTTTGATTTAAAAAGCTATATACATAACGCTTATAGTATCATATAATTAATTATTTACATTAATTTCCTACCTCCTCATCCATGTAACCAAAGAAAACAATATAAAAATCTGCCGGGTTATAGAAAGAAGCCGAAATGAAATATATCGGTATATTTTTTTCTACCATATCCCTCCTTTCTTTCCTTTGTTTATATTCCTGTTAATGGTGTGTGCTCTAGTTATAATAAAGCAGGAGGTTCATTGGAGTGCCTCGTGTCCTCCAAAGTCCTCCAAAGACACGGCTAGATTAATAAAAAAAAAATATATAATGTTGGCCTGCTGTTGCTCGGAATAGTTTGGAGGAATCGGATGCACTAAATTATATAATACAGTATTCCCTCGATATAAGATTATCACTTAGTGTGTATGGTAATGAATAACGCAAGCCTGGGAAAACACACACACACACACACTATTCTTTTAACAAGGCTCAATAAATCACTTAGTGTGTATGATAATGAATAACACAAGCCTGGGAAAACACACACACACACACACACACTATCCTTTTAACACAGTTCAATAAATCACTTAGTGTGTATGGTAATGAATAACACAAGCCTGGGAAAACACACACACACACACACACACACACACTATCCTTTTAACACAGCTCAATAAATCAGTTAGTGTGTATTGTAATGAATAACACAAGCCTGGGAAAACACACACACACACACATACTATCCTTTCAACACAGCTTAATAAATCACTTAGTGTGTATGGTAATGAATAACACAAGCCTGGGAAAACAAACACACACACACACACTATCCTTTCAACACAGCTTAATAAATCACTTAGTGTGTATGGTAATGAATAACACAAGCCTGGGAAAACACACACACACACTATCCTTTTCACACAGCTTAATAATCACTTAGTGTGTATGGTAATGAATAACACAAGTCTGGGAAAACACACACACACACACACACACACACACACTATCCTTTTAACACGGCTCAATAAATCACTTAGTGTGTATGGTAATGAATAACACACACACACACACACACTATCCTTTTAACACATCTCAATAAATCACTTAGTGTGTATTGTAATGAATAACACAAGCCTGGGAAAACATTTGGTTGTCTTCAATGAGTGTAAAATGAAGACAGATAGACAGTGGTGATGGTGGATACAAGTATTAATTAACACAGGAAAGAATAACAATTAAATACTTTACACATTTAATGGAGCTATCTTCAATATACCAAAGCCAATAATATATTAATAATAAGTGTGTGGATATTATAGATGTTTATTGATATTATTATATATTGTCAGTTATTTTTTTTTATTATGGACTGACTGACTGTTATTTCAGAATACAAACTTAGTCAGAAAATGTTCCCATGTGTGTGTACTGTATATATAAAGTGTTTGTCTGAAAAGGAAATAGGTAACCTTACATAAAAATTTATTCTTTCTTTAATTAGGGACCCTGTGATCGTGTATGAGAATTGGAGGCTTCTGATTCCTCCTGACTATGCCACAAATCAATCACGGTCCTTCCATATACTGTAGGTGTGTGTGTTTCGTGGCAATATTTTGAAGGACTCGTTTACCTCCAATTTTCTGACAAGAATTCCCGAGTCCAACACGAATATTTACCCCGAGTCCAACAAGAATTTTTACCCCGAGTCCAACATGAATATTTACCCCGAGTCCCACTAGAATTTTTACCCCGAGTCCAACAAGAATTTTTACCCCGAGTCCAACACAAATTTTTATCCCGAGCCCAACATGAAGTTTTACCCCGAGTCCAACATGAATTTTTACCCCGAGTCCAACATGAATTTTTACCCCGAGTCCCACTAGAATTTTTACCCCGAGTCCAACAAAAATTCCCAAGACCAACCAGCTGTACAGTTGAGCAAGTAGAAAGTGCAAGTAAAATATGATTATATTTGGCCACATCTGGTTACCACTCAATATTTCAATCAGTCACGTTCCACTTTACATTGGCTCTGGAGTCTTAGTGATTCATAGATAAAAATACCAGGGTTTACTACAAATGAACTGAAAAATATTGCTATATACACTCAAATTTTTCTTGCACTTTCTACTTGCTCAACTGTACATGTGTGTGTGTAAATAACCACATTAATTAGCATATTCAACATTGGGTATATGTAGTTGCAATGAGTATACAAGAAGATTGGTGGTGGAGTATACAAGAAGATTGGTGTTGGTGGTGTTGACAATGGTGTGGTATGTACTGGTGCGATGACTACACAGTTATTGTATCGGTATAACATAACGTGATATATATGCAAAAACATAATACGTTTTTGCATATATATCACGTTAGGGGCAATATGCAAGAATGTTCATGGTTTTAATAATGGTGGTATGAGTATGCAAGAACCTTGTTTATTAATACCAGCCACTGTAACTCCACACTATACCATCACTCATCACTCATAACAAGCAGAGGTTTAAAAAAAGTCAAATCTTGGTCCTCTTGGGTTCCTGGGACGAGGTGGCATGAATCGAGGTTGGAAGGGGTTGGAAGGGGATGGTCTGAAGGGTCCAAGGGGTCCAAGGGGTCCGAGGGGGTCCGGCATCTCAGGGAAGGCACCTGGCATCGGAGGAATGTCACCTTGGAAGTAGGGACTGTCAGGGTCGGCGAATGGATTGGGGACGGGATGAGGCTGAATTGGGTAGGGGTTGTCACCTCTGGGACGGGGCATACCAGGGTACGATGGCTGGGGTGGATAGGGGTTAACACCACCTCTGGGTAGGGGCATACCAGGATACATCTCCCAAGGGTGAACAAACGTTGCACCATCATCCTTCAGTTGGTTCCATTCTTTGCGTCGTCTCACTGCTTCCCTGTACTTCACTTTCCATTTCTGGTTGTCTGTTTTGTCTTTAACATCATCATACAGGTGTCCAAAATCTCTCTTGTACAGACTCATCCACAGTCTGTTATCGTCCACCAGAGAGTGTAGTCTGTGACAGGTTCCTCTCAGTGCCAAAACATCCCTGTAGTCCATTAGGCTCACTATCTTGATCAGCAGTTCATCGGGCAGTCCAGCGAGATGCCAAGGTGCGGGTATTCCTAGTAACTGATGGGCAGAGACTTGGAGTGGATGAAGGAGTCTGTCTTTCAAAGTCTTGGCAAACTGTGACACATTTACAAGGTCCTCACATGTGATTGGAGTTTGTGTTGTGTCTTTGATGTAGTCTTTCATCACCACATTTACTGTAATATCAAGTTCATCCTCCTGTTCCGGGAAGCAGGCAATAATCTGCTTCACTCCCGTCTTAGTCATCAATACCAGATCACACTTCATGTCCGGAAAGGCACGACTGTTGTAGTGAAATGTGGCAACCCTGTCTTGCCAACCCGATGGAGGACCAATACCGCCACCTTCACACTGGAAGCCACATTCAGTCATGGTGAAGTGAAGGAGGAGATTAATGGCTTGGCTAACAGATGCTGGCTTACATTCTGACATTTTCTCCTTGAGCCATGTTGGTGCCTCTCCATCTCTGGCCTCCACAAGGAGTCTTGGTCTTTCCTCCATTCTTTCACTGCCTGCCTGCTTAGTTTTACTTTTATTATCCACAGAAGAAGGTTTGGAAGATGTAGCTTTAGACTGTTGTGTCAAGTCTATTGGTTTGTCTGGTGCCTTTGATTCTACTGTTGCCTTTGCCTCACCAGTAGTAGGAAGGGTAAGGACAGTCAACAGGTCTCCTGGTACAACACCCAAACTCTGCAAACTATTACTGTCTGATCCTGTCAGGGGGTCAGTGCCGTTCAGACTCACATCAAGAGGCTCTCTGAAATATAAAAAGAATGTTGTAAAAATACTGCTAATGGAAATTATAATGGGGGGGGACATTAAAAAAATAATTAAATGGAAACGAAGAAATGGTCAGGAAACTAGAGATGAGTCTATTACAACATTATAATATATATACTGTAATTTTAGAGTACATCTGACATGACGGACATACAATACTATTATACTATACTTGAGTTAACACAGGTACAGTGAAATATCTAACTACAGTACTATATATACTGTACAATATTTTCTAAGCACCTTCCACACCAGAGGCAAAAGGATGGCAGGCACAGGCAACTGAGTGGAATTCTCTCAATTTTAACTAGTGTTACCAGATCAAACAGTCCCCGCCACCCACTCGCAAAATTGGTAACAGTGTCTGGCCGCAGTCTTTTGCCTCTTGTGCGGAGGGGGCTTAAGGGGGAAATTTGGTGTTGGTAAATCTGGAGCAACTGAATCCTCCAAATAATTCCAAGCAACAGGACACCATTATATTTGTCCATCTGGTTCTGTTTCCTAGCATACTTTGGAGGAATCAAGGCACTCCAATGTAACAAAAGCAAATTACCCCCTTTAACTTCCTTTACTATTGCCTGTATCAATAATGTGAGTTCTTATATATAATTTTCACATTGATATTGATAAGTAATCTTTATAATAGAATGTCATGTAGTAAATCACAAGTAAGCGTACTGCTCGTATTTATTACTGACTATTTTTCATGGCCTGTAAAGTATTAATGTGATATTTATAGACGGTAACAGTCTACGTAACGAAAAGAGAAGCGTCATTTTTTTTTTTTTAATGAAATTTGCCATAAAGAAAATAATACTCAATACGGTAACTTTCATTATACATTAAAGAATTGATTAAATATCTGCAAAAAATCATCACACACACACATTCATAACCTCTCCTGACACACACACACACACACATTCATAACCTCTCCTCACACACACACACATTCATAACCTCTCCTCACACACACACACACACACACATTCATAACCTCTCCTGACACACACACACACACACACATTCATAACCTCTCCTCACACACACACACACATTCATAACCTCTCCTCACACACACAAACACACATTCATAACCTCTCCTCACACACACACACACACACACATTCACAACCTCTCCTGACACACACACACACACATTCATAACCTCTCCTGACACACACACACACACACACATTCATAACCTCTCCACACACACACACACATTCATAACCTCTCCTGACACACACACACACACACACATTCATAACCTCTCCTGACACACACACACACACACACATTCATAACCTCTCCTGACACACACACACACACATTCATAACCTCTCCTCACACACACACACACACATTCATAACCTCTCCTGACACACACCCTCATATACCTTATAATAATTAACACACATACCCGACACTCTCCTTATACTTAACACACTATTATACCTGACACTCTCCTTATACTGGGACTCGACAACTCTGCGTATTTCTTGTCTAAGGTTAGCCAGGGTTGGGTTGGGGTCGGTGAGGGTGACGAGGAATTTGTGGGTCTTGTTATATTTCACCCGAACCTTCATATTTCAACGGTTTGTATGCCGTTTATACCTCTGTAACAGTATTAACAACAGTAAGTCAACAGTAACTCATATTTTAACTGTTTATATGCCATTTATACCTCTGTAACAGTATTAACAACAGTAACTAATATTTTAACTGTTTATATGCCGTTTATACCTCTGTAACAGTATTAACAACAGTAAGTCAACAGTAACTGGTATTTTAACTTTATATGCCGTTTCAACATCTATAACAGTATCAACAACAACAGTAACTCATATTTTAACTGTTTATATGCCATTTCAACCACTATAACAGTATCAACAACAACAGTAACTAATATTTCAACTGTTTATATACAGTAACAACAGTCAACACTCACCACAGGATTAATTAACCAACTATAACAACAGTACTATACGTGAATAATTCGTGTCTATTCCATAAGTGATAATAATGTAAACAAACACAACCTAAAAGAATCGCTTACTTTTTTTAGCTACTTTTTTTGTTTTGTTTTCACTTTTTCAACGGGGTATATTTATGTATGTATATAGCGGAAATAATTACAGTAACAGAAAGTGTATTAAGTCTACTTTTATTCTATATTATTTATGTGTACAAGGGTAAAATTAGGTATGCGAGACTATTTTTAAATGATAGATGCTGGTGGTAAGATATTTATTAATTAATATTATTACTGTGTTTTGTAATGTAGCTTCGTCACATAGAATATTTTACATGACTATGCAGTAATTAAAGGGCATCGAGTTCGGACCATTTAGACAGGTAGTAATATAAGTATTGTTGCACTAACCTTTGCTAATTAATTATATTTATAATAAAAAAGAATTGTGCTTAGTCAGAAAGATCTTATTACACCACAAGGGAGATGAACAACAAGCACCAATGATAAAAAAGATAAGCAAAGGAATTACAACTAAAAATAGGGTTGGCTCAGGTCCAAAGGGGCGTCCAAACCTTTACAGTACTTACTTTTCACAACCCATGCTAAACCTTAGCAGAATATAGCAAAAACGCATATCATTGTCAGTATAGCCAACCCCACCGTCCCCACAGAGCTATACACAGCCCCATGGAGGTATAATACAGCAGGGAGGTATAATATTATATAGTATACCTCCATGGTATAATATATATTATACCTCTATGCCTCGCCCCCATTTTTCGGGATATCCAATGAATAAAATATAAACTATCTTATATTTTTAGTCCCAAAAATTATAATTGGTATATTAATGTTATTCAATGATAAACATATTGGAGATAAAAGTAGCTATCTTGCTCCAATATATGACCAAGGGAGCTGACTACTCCCGGACCCTATATGTTGCCATCACAGAGCTATAGCTCTGTGGTTGCCATGGTCACTACAAAGGAGCTGACTACTACATTGATATCTTAATAGTATTCAATGATAAGCATATTGGTGATAATAGATGTTATCTTGCTCCTAAATATGACCAAAGGAGTTGACAACTAATAATTATATATGTTGCCGTGGGTGTGACTGACTGACTGACTCATACCAAGCCGTGACAACAACGACGACGACGACGTTTGTTTACATTTTGAAAGGCCAAGACGCTGAGTTGTTGGTTTGTTATTTTATTTCCTCACGTCACTCCTCTTATGTTTATTATAGTATATAGGTTATTGATGGTGTGGTACTAATACGATGGCTCTATAGATAAATAACAGAGCCATCGTACCGGTACCACGCCATCGTATACACCATGAATGATCTTGAATATTGCCCAAGGGATGATGATGATGGTACAATATTCGTGGTGTTGTTTACGATGGTGTGGTACTGGTACGATGGCTCCATAGACAATCAACAGAGCCATCGTACCGGTACCACGCCATCGTATACACCATGAACGTTCTTGAATATGGCCCATCCTGTCACATTAACTTTCCTCCCATGGCATTTTAGTGTTTTAATTATAACGAGTTTTATTTTTCCAAGAACATTCATGGTGTATACGATGGTCTGGTCCTGGTACGATGGATCTGTTGTTTGTGTATGTAGCCGTCGTACCAGCACTACACCATCGTCAACAACACCACGAATGTTCTTGAATATGGTCCAATTTATCTCGGCAAGACCTGCATAATTGGACCAAATTGTCTATATTTATCTTTTCAATATTATGGAAATTATGAAGCAATGTATTAGTTCGGTCTCAATATACATCGGAGTCGACCCATTGTATTTGTTGTGGGGGATGTGGCCTGTATTTTTATATTCATTTACGAGTATGTAAATTCTTCCCGTATTTAATTTTTATAGCATATAGGAGTCTGAAATATTAATTGTATGGTATTTACTGTACTAACTTTATAATTGACTGTACCGTACTCATTAAAGGCATTATTTATACAGGCCTATGCACCTACAGTATTATTTTGTATATTCTCTGATATTTTATTCATAGGATGGTTAATTTTTATACCTCTCACATATGTTATTTACAGGATTTATGGAGGATATGTGTTACAGTATTTACAAAATGTCACTGTAATGCAGGATTGAGGATAATTATGTATTGCAGTATTTACAGTGTGAAACTAATAATACAGAATGGAGGATAATTATGTATTGCAGTATTTACAGTGTGAAACTTTAATACAGGATTACAATGTGTCACTGTAATATAGGATGGAGGATAATTATGTATTGCAGTATTTACAGTGTGAAACTAATAATACAGAATGGAGGATAATTATATATTACAGGATTTTTCAGCAGGATGGAGGATAATTATATATTGCAGTATTTACAGTGCGAGACTTTAATTACAGGATGGACGAGTTTGACTTCTTAGATGTTTTGCGTGTTGTAGCAGTAGCGAGGACTGGTGGTGGTGGTGGTGGCGGCGGCGGGGGGATGCAGGAGTGTCAGGGTGTTCATACCGACCCAACGCAGTACTACCCACACATTGACCAGCCACAGAACAGGTCCGTTGGTTAAGTATTCCTGGTGTATTTTTTTATTTATTTATTTATTTATTTATTTATTTATTTATTTTTTTTTTTTATCTCAACCTCGGGTGTATTTTTTTTTTTTTTTTAATTAATTTTTTTTTTTTTTTTTTTTTTTTTTTTTTTTTTTTTTTTTTTTTTTTTTACCTCAACCTCGGGACTGTAGGGTGTGTGTGAGTAGCCCATGACTCTTGTGAGGCCCCGATTATTATTATTATTGGGTGTCGCACTAGATGAGACAGTGGAGCTTCATGGTGGTGGTGGTGATGTTGGTACCATAGCTTCTCTTCTGTCCCACTAGATGACCACCACACCTTATTTATACACCTCACTATACAGGAGACAAGAGGACACACACACACACGCACACACTAGATGACCACCACACCTTATTTATACACCTCACTATACAGCAGACAAGAGGACACACACACACACACACACACACACACTAGATGACCACCACACCTTATTATTTTATACACCTCACTATACAGCAGACAAGAGGAGTTACACACACACACACACACACACACACACACTAGATGATCACCACACCTTACTTATACACCTCACTATACAGCAGACAAGAGGAGTTACACACACACACACACACACACACACACACACACACACACACACACACACACACACACACACACACACACACACACTAGATGACCACCACACCTTACTTATACACCTCACTATACAGGAGACAAAAGGAGTTACACACACACACACACACACACACACACTAGATGAGACAGTGGAGCTTCATGGTGGTGGAGATGTTGTTGGTACCGTAGCTTCTCATTATATATGGTTTATTTTTTTACAGAGGTCATGAAAATATGATGGGAGGTGAGGCAGGATCTTCCCCCGACCTTTACAGACAAACACCCACAGCCAGAGATGAGAGAGGTAAGTGTATTTATTGACTTAGGAATATGTTGGTAAAAAAAAAAAAAAGTTATTGTATTGTGGATGATATATATAATAGGAAAGGAGGCAAAAAAAATTCACCATTCAAGTCTGTTCTGGCCCCTGGGAAAGATGAGGAAAAGAAAGTATCATTAGTTATTATCCAAGTAAAATGTACAGTCGTGGTCAAAAATAATCATCCATATAGGGGTAACTGACGTAAGATTTTGACAGCTTCCCTGTGTTCCTAAGCTGATAAATTTTCCAATAAATAGGTTAAATACCATCCTTTAATTTACTACAAGCAGCTACACACTACTTAAAACAATAACATTATATGTGAACATGAAAATATTAAACAGCAAATTGTTAAAGTTACCCATATGTGGATGATTATTATTGACCACGACTGTATGTATGTACGTGAAATATTGCACACACACACACACACACACACACACACAGACGAAGAAATACACATACACACTCACACACACAGACGAAGAAGTCATTATTCCAGCCATATGAGGCACCAGTGTTCAATAGGGTGTAGCTAAATCATTCCTTGACTCTTGCAGGGTACGGGAGCAGTGAGGAAAGTGAGTGGGAGTCGGAAGTAGAGGAGAGCGAGGAGAGTGGGTGTGAGGGACTTGGGTTCGGGGAGAGACCACATCCCGGGCCGAGTCTGTCACCCACACAGCATCCTGAACCACCTTCCCTATCAATACCACAACATCCTGGACCTACTTTATCACCCTCGCAACATCTCGAGTCTACACTGTCCACCCCACAACATCCGGGACCCACTCTGTCACCGTCACAGCATCCCGAGCCGAGCCTCTCTCCTCCGCAGCATTTTGGACAGACCCTATCGTCCTCACAGCACCCTGAGTCTATTTTCATATCCCCACAACAACAACAACACCCAGGACCCACGCTCTCCCCCACACAACAACAACAACAACAACAGCAACCTGAACCCACACTAACACCCTCACACTTCCCATCATTGGTTAGTGAGTCAATATCTAACATACCCTCACACCATCACCCCCAACAACAACAACAACAACAACAACAACAACAACAACAACAGCTACATCATCACCCAGGAAGCGATGATGACAGAGAGTGGAGTGCGGACCATTTCACCCCCAGCCTCCTGCCCTTCACTGCCACCCCAGGGCTACACATGGTGCCCCCAACCACACCCCTCGGTTACTTCCAGCTCTTCTTCACGAGGGAGATGCTTGAATACCTAACAGAGGAGACCAACAGACACGCCAGCTTCAGACTCCACGGTGACCTCAAGAACTTTCCTCGGTGGATGAGAGTCAACATCAGGGAAATGGCACACTTCATAGGACTAGTGGTACTCATGGGGATGCTTAAGTTCCCGGAAATCCGCCTCTACTGGTCCACGGATGACCTCTACTATCACCCGGTCTTTGGAAACACCATGAGCATCAACCGGTTCAAGGATATCCTCAGGTTCTTTCACACCTTCAACGACCGGGCCATCCCACACGGAAACACTGACCAGCTCATCAAAGTACGAACCCTGGTGGAATACATCAACACAGCTTTCAGAGCAGCATACACACCCAGGCAGGAACTCTCACTTGATGAAGGCTGTATACCCTGGCGTGGTCAACTCACCTTCAATGTCTCACAGAGAAAGTCAGAGAAGAATGGCATCAAGATTTCTGTACTCACTGAGGCCAAGTCTGGGTATTTACACAGCCTGGAGGTGTACACAGGGATGCACAGACATCTTGAGGATAGTGTAAATTGTCTCATGTCCCCACTGCTACACAAAGGATACAAACTCTACACAGACAACTACTACAACTGTGTGTCATCGTGTGAGTCTCTGTACGGGCTGGGTGTACACATGTGTGGCTCCCTACACCTGAGTCAAGGAATACCACAAGACCTTCAGGAAGCAGCCAGAACAAACCTTCTCCCAGACACACTCATCACCAGACACAAAGGTAACACAATGGTCATGGTGTGGAGGGATATACAGAGAGTCACATCAATGGTCACCAGCTTCCACTCAGACGACACTGTGGTCAAACGTCGCAGGAAGAAGGTGCGTGACCCACAGGGACACACCACACACACTGTGAGGGACGTCAAGAGGCCGGCACTGGTAGACGACCACAGCCAGAACATCACCGGCATCAACAACTTCGACCAGATGACCAAAAACTTTCCCATCGCCAGACACACACAGAAGTGGACCAAGAAATTTGCCTTCTACTGTGTACAAATGGCGCTCCACAATGCCTACGTCCTCTACAAGAAGTACTCCACCGACAAACCACAGATGACGCTACGTAAGTTCCAGGATGACGTTGTGAGGAGCCTCTTGTACTTCCAGCTGGAGGAATGGTCATACTGTGGCCGCCCCTTACACCATGCACCTGACATCTTGGGTTATGATATCAAGGGGTTAGAAGGAGGGAACACCACTATATCTGTACCATCATTACCACTGTCTGCTGGTGGTGTCACGTCTCCACACTCACCTTCTGCCTCGCTCTCACCCTCATCGACTTCTGTGCCTTCTGCGGGTGTGTCCGGTGGCACAGTCTCCCCCGCCACTTCCCTCGCCTCGGCCGCCATGTCCGCCACGCTGACGGCCATATTCGCCGCCCGACACTGCCAGCGCGACGACTACGGCCGGGACGACACCCTGGACTACCCACCCCCAACCAAACGCGCCAGAATAGTGTCCGACAGCAACGCCCGCCTCAATGACAAGCTGGGACACACACTCATAAAAGTCGGACGCAACAAGAGAAAGAGGTGTAGGGTTTGCTCCAAGAAGGGAACACGTAAAGACACACAGTTTAAATGTGCCGTGTGTGATATGTTCCTGTGTCTGGGTCAGTGTTATGCCTTGTACCATCAAAAGAGACAGTTCTGGTTGTGAGTTGTGGTGTCGTCGCCCGCCTAAACTCGGAGCAGCTGTGGGGTCGTCGTATAAGGAAGTTGGTAACACATTGTAAGGGTCCGTGTTGTTGTTGTTGTTGTGTGAGGAAGTTGGTAACACTGTGTATGGGGTTGTGTTGTTATGCGAGGAAATTGGTGACACTGTGAATGAGGTTGTCAACTAACGAATCAACCACCCACCTCCAAACCAACCAACCAACCACCACACCCACCACCAACCAACACACCCACCACCCACCCACCAACCAACACACCAACACACCAACCACCCACCCACCCACCAACCAACCAACCAACACATCCACCACCCAACCCACCAACCAAACCAACCAACACACCCACCACCCACTCACCCACCAACCAACACACCAACCACACACCCACCACCCACCAAACCAACACACCCACCAACACACCCACCACCCAACACACCCACCAACCAACCCATCCAACCAACCTATGACTGCACTAAGGATACAATTTTACTATCGGGTGATAAATATCTCATCTTTCAATACAGAAACTCGACAAGACACGGTTTTAGACTAATGTATTATAATATATTGAAGATTTTTATGTATGGGGGAATCAGAATGGGTAGTGTAGTATTAGTAGTAGTAGTAGTAGAAGTATTAGTAGTAGTAATAGTAGTAGTAATAGTAGAAGTAGTAGTAGTAGTAGTAATAGTAGTAGTAGTTAGTATTAGTAGTAGAAGTATTAGTAGTAGTAGTAGTTAGTATTAGTAGTAGAAGTATTAGTAGTAGTAGTAATAGTAATAGAAGTATTATTATTATTAGTAGTAGTAGTATAGTAGTAGTAGTAGTAGTAGTAGTAGTAGTAGTAGTAGTAGTAGTAGTAGTAGTAGTAGTAGTAGTAATAGTAATAGAAGTAGTAGTAGTAGTGTTGTTGTTAGGTTTCTTATATACAGACAATCAATCACACTCTGTATTTGTTGTTTTAAAAGCACTCTATACAATTACTCTGTACAATTGCCTGCTGTCACCACCAAGAGTCCTGTGTGTGTGTGTGTGTGTGTGTAGGTGTGTGTGTGTGTGTGTCCATGTGTGTGTGTGTAGGTGTGTGTGTGTGTGTGTAGGTGTGTGTAGGTGTAGGTGTGTGTGTGTCCATGTGTGTGTGTGTGTGTGTGTCCATGTGTGTGTGTGTGTGTGTGTGTGTGTCCGTGTGTGTGTGTGTAGGTGTGTGTGTGTGTGTGTGTGCACCAATATTGACCCAAGAATTTATAAAAGAATGGCAAATAATAGATAACTGTATCCAGAATATTTTGTTACTGTAATTAATCTTTTGTAATGAATTAATTATTAGTAAGTTGGTTAAAATTATGAGTCTGTAATTATAATAACTTAAAGGGGTTTATTTTTATTATTATTATTATTATTATTATTTTTATTTCTTTTATTATTATTATTTTTATTATTTTTCGTGGCATAGTTTGGAGGAATCAGTAGCCTTCCAATTCACCAACAATAGAATCTCACCTTAAGTTAACCATGAGAAGCAATAGTAGTGATAGAAAGAGAGAGAGTGAATAGATGGACATAAAATTATATTATTATTATTATTTTCGGTGTTATTATTATTATTATTATTATTATTTTCGGTGTTATTATTATTATTATTATTATTTTTGGTGGTATTATTATTATTATTATTATTTTTGGTGGTATTATTATTATTATTATTATTTTTGGTGGTATTATTATTATTATTATTTTTGGTGGTATTATTATTATTATTATTATTATTATTATTATTATTATTATTATTATTATTATTGTTATTATTATTATACCATTTTACTGAGGCAAAAATGCATTGGCTCCCTCATTGCAATATATTTTGTTAAACATTATTATTATTTATAAAGTGAGACAAATTATACCAAATAAATATATACACAAAAAGATATGTAAACAAACAGAGCCTTAATTTATTCCAATGTATAAATGTATAAATAAAACATATGGTGGTGGCCTGTTGTTGTTTGTTTGTTTGTTTGTGTGTGTGTGTGTGTTTGTTGCTTGGAATAGTTTGGAGGAATCAGTAGCTACTCTAGATTAACTTTAAGGGACCCTGTGTGTGTGTGTGTGTGAAATAATACTACTTACCATTTAAGGAATCCTGTGTTGTAGTAAAAAAAAAATTGGAGATGAATTAATTTTTGAAACATCGCTATGAAACACACACACCTATAAGGAAGGAGAGTCTGCTGTCTAAGGAAGGAGAGTCTGCTGTCTAAGGAAGAAGAGTCTGCTGTCTGAGGAAGGAGAGTCTGCTGTCTAAGGAAGGAGAGTCTGCTGTCTGAGGAAGAAGAGTCTGCTGTCTGAGGAAGGAGAGAGTGCTGTCTGAGGAAGAAGAGTCTGCTGTCTGAGGAAGGAGAGTCTGCTGTCTGAGGAAGGAGAGTCTGCTGTCTAAGGAAGGAGAGTCTGCTGTCTAAGGAAGGAGAGTCTGCTGTCTAAGGAAGAAGAGTCTGCTGTCTGAGGAAGGAGAGTCTGCTGTCTGAGGAAGGAGAGTCTGCTGTCTAAGGAAGGAGAGTCTGCTGTCTAAGGAAGGAGAGTCTGCTGTCTGAGGAAGGAGAGTCTGCTGTCTAAGGAAGGAGAGTCTGCTGTCTAAGGAAGGAGAGTCTGCTGTCTAAGGAAGGAGAGTCTGCTGTCTGAGGAAGGAGAGTCTGCTGTCTAAGGAAGGAGAGTCTGCTGTCTAAGGAAGAAGAGTCTGCTGTCTGAGGAAGGAGAGTCTGCTGTCTGAGGAAGGAGAGTCTGCTGTCTAAGGAAGGAGAGTCTGCTGTCTAAGGAAGGAGAGTCTGCTGTCTGAGGAAGGAGAGTCTGCTGTCTAAGGAAGGAGAGTCTGCTGTCTAAGGAAGGAGAGTCTGCTGTCTAAGGAAGGAGAGTCTGCTGTCTGAGGAAGGAGAGTCTGCTGTCTGAGGAAGGAGAGTCTGCTGTCTGAGGAAGGAGAGTCTGCTGTCTGAGGAAGGAGAGTCTGCTGTCTAAGGAAGGAGAGTCTGCTGTCTAAGGAAGAAGAGTCTGCTGTCTGAGGAAGGAGAGTCTGCTGTCTAAGGAAGAAGAGTGCTGTCTAAGGAAGGAGAGTCTGCTGTCTAAGGAAGGAGAGTCTGCTGTCTAAGGAAGGAGAGTCTGCTGTCTGAGGAAGGAGAGTCTGCTGTCTAAGGAAGGAGAGTCTGCTGTCTAAGGAAGGAGAGTCTGCTGTCTAAGGAAGGAGAGTCTGCTGTCTAAGGAAGGAGAGTCTGCTGTCTGAGGAAGGAGAGTCTGCTGTCTGAGGAAGGAAAGTCTGCTGTCTGAGGAAGGAAAGTCTGCTGTCTGAGGAAGGAGAGTCTGCTGTCTGAGGAAGAGTGTTGCCTTGTTGTTGATGTTCTCCTGTGAGACAGAATGGCCTCCTGACCCACAGACCCCTGGTACACTCTGGTCGCAGTGAAAAAACAAATTAAAATATGTGTTAATTGGTGGTCCACACATTAGTACAACACAATAAACAGTCTCCCGTTGCCGTACACATCACGTAGACTTGTAATCAATCCATGTAGACAGATCTCGTCAAATCCATTAGAATGTGACCACCAGATCCTACAACAATCTTTATTCTAGCCCTGTGGGGGACGGCTAATATTCACAGAGAATTAAGTCAGTCCCCCATGGGCAGGTAGAGTTTTTTTTACTGCCACTTATGAGCGACTTTAAACCTTTAATTAAACAGGCAATAATAATGGATGAAAACCTTATAATTATATAAAAACAGGGATAATGAGAGAGACAACACATTGCTATAACCTCAGTACAAAAAAAAAAAAAAAAAAAAAAAATAATAATAATAAAATAATAATAATAATAATAATAATAATAATAATAAATAACCAAACAGGCAACAAATATGAATTGAAAGCCTTATATAAAAAAAAAAAAAATGGTAAGAGAGATAACACCTTTCTATAACCTCAACACAAATAAAATAATAATAATAACAATAAATAATAATAAATACCCAAACACAGTAAAAAAAAAAAAAAATAGATGAAAACCTTAATTATTATATACAAATAAAATAATAATAATAACAATAATAATAATAAATAACCAAACACAGTAAAAAAAAAAATAGATGAAAACCCTAATTATAATATACAATTAATTAATAAGACATGTAAGAAAGCAAGCAAGCGAGAAAGAATGAATGAATGCATGAATGAATGAATGAAATGAATGCACCACGAGTTAACATGTAAAATTTTTATTCAACATGTCATCTTTACAAATGAATACACACTATGACAACCATATAATATTATATAAAGTCATATAAACAATCTATAACACACTCATACAGCAGCTAATAATATAGGGTAGTCCACTATTATTATTATTATTATTATTATTATTTTTTTTTTATTTTTTTTTTATTTTTTTTTTATTTATTTTTTTTTTTTCCCCGCGGTTGGTTGGTTGGTTGGTTGGTTGGTTTGTTTACATTCTGCTGGCTGATCTGCTGCTGATGCTGATTTGGTGGTGGGGGGAAAAGTTGGCGGGCTGTGGTATGGAGGCCTGGTGTGTTATTGGTGGAGAGAGAGAAAGGGAGAGAGGGGGAGGGGAAGGGATAGAGAGAGAGAGAGGGGGGTGGGAAGGGAGGGAGAGAGATGGGGGGGGAGGGAGGGAGAAAGAGAGGGGGGAATAAGATAGAGAGAGAGAGAGGGGGGGGGGGGAAGGAAGGGATAGAGAGAGAGAGGGGGGTGGGTGATAAGATAAAGAGAGAGGGGGGGAATAAGATTAAGATAAAAAGAGAGAGAGAGATAAATAGAAAGAGTGAAAGATAAATAGATAGACAGATAAAAAGGAAGGAAGGAATAGGGGAAACGAGGGTAAAAGAACAACAACAACAACAATAACAACAATAATAATAATAATAATAATAATAATAAAAAAATATATTAGGTTACAGTAAATTTTAGACGCAAAGAAAACAAACATACATACATATATATATACACATACAATCAAACCTCAATAAATAATTAATACAGCTGTCAACTTTTACCCCCCAAGCCAAACAAACAGACAGACAGACAGACAGGAAAAAAAAAATTAGTAAAAAAAAAAAAAAAAAAAAAAAAAAGTAAAAAAAAAAAAAAAAAGTCAAAAGAAATAAAAATAAAAAAAAGTCAATATAAATAAAAATAAAAAACAAACACACACACACACACACAAACACACCACCACAATGTGTTATAATATTAAAAAAGAATGATTGAAATATTACACACATACATACATACACACATACATACAAGAATACCTACTGTACTGTATTTTGCTGTATTATACCTGTATTTCCTGTATCTAATAATAATAATAATCCTGTATCTAATAATAATCTTACGTTCATCAACCAATTAATTAACTAACTAACAACATATTTTTATTTTTATTAATTAAGAGGGTAATTCACTTTTGTTACATTGGAGTGCCTTGATTCCTCCAAAGTATTATTAGGTCAGGAAACAACAGGACCAGAAGAGCAACAATAATAATAATAGTGTTGTTTGTTTTGTTGTTGTTGCTTGGAAAAATAGTTTGGAGGATTCAGTTACTCCAGATTTACCAACAAAAAAATAATGGTGTTTGTTCTGTTGTCTGAGGTAAAGTGGAGGAATCATTTACTCCAGATTTACCAAATAATAATAATAGTGTTGTTTGTTCTGTTGTTGTTGCTTGGAAAAATAGTTTGGAGGATTCAGTTGCTCCAGATTTACCAACCAAAATAATAATAGTGTTTGTTCTGTTGTCTGAAGTAGAGTGGAGGAATCATTTACTCCAGATTTACCAACCAAAAAATAATAGTGTTCTGTTGTCTGAAGTAGAGTGGAGGATTCATTTACTCCAGATTTACCAACCAAAAAAATAATAGTGTTCTGTTGCTTGGAATAGTTTGGAGGATTCAGTTTGCTCCAGATTTGCCAACACAAAATAATAATGGTGTTTGTTCTGTTGTCTGAAGTAGAGTGGAGGAATCATTTACTCCAGATTTACCAACACAAAATAATGGTGTTTGTTCTGTTGCTGCTTGGAATAGTTTGGAGGATTCATTTACTCCAGATTTACCAACACAAACTTAATTAATAGTGTTCTGTTGTTGCTTGGAATAGTTTGGAGGATTCAGTTACTCCAGATTTACCAACAAAAAATAATAATGGTGTTGTTTGTTCTGTTGTTGCTTGGAATAATAGTTTGGAGGATTCAGTTACTCCAGATTTACCAACCAAACTTAATATTATTCTGTTGCTTGTAATAGTTTGGAGGATTCAGTTGCTCCAGATTTACCAACCCAAAAAATAATAGTGTTGTTTGTTCTGTTGTTGCTTGGAAAAATAGTTTGGAGGAATCATTTGCTCCAGATTTACCAACACAAACTTTCCCTCTTAAGAACCACCCACGTGATGTAGTCTTCCTCGGCCGCCATATGACCTCGCTGTCTTCCCACTTAAGGTTGTCTGTTTCGTGGTATAGTTTGGAGGAATCACAGGGGGGGGGGGTTGGGGGGTGCGGGAATAGGGGGGGCAGGCTTGGGGTGGGGGTAGAAAGCCTGCATGCCCCCTATTCCCACACACCCCTAACCCCCCCTCCCCCATCAAGCCTGTCCCCCTACTCCCGCACCCCCCAAAGCCTGTCCCCCATACTCCCGCACCCCCCTAAACCCTCCCCCATCAAGCCTGTCCCCTTACTCCCGCACCCCCCAAAGCCTATCCCCATACTACCGCACCCCCCTAAACCCCCCCTCAAAGCCTGTCCCATTACTCCTGCACCCCCCCAAAAAAAACCTAAGCCTGTCCCCTTACTACCGCACCCCCCTAACCCCCCCCCCCAAAGCCTGTCCCCATATTACCGCACCCCCTTAAATTCATTACATTATCACAATCATAATTACTGTACATACTCATAACAAATTAAATCCAGGTTAATTAAGTTACAAAATATTAATTAACACTTCAAAAAATTATTCCTTCCTAATTAATTAAAACTTTCACCACATAATTATCTATTAATTATAAAAAACAACTTTGCATTACACAGTTCAACCTTTTTATAATTATTAATACTGTAAAAAGCGTAATTCCATAATAATAATAATTAATCATTTATCAACATATTATAAAAGACTAATTAATTATTGTTCAATTATAAAAGACTAATTAATTATTTCTCAACATATTATAAATGACTAATTAATTATTTCTCAACATATTATAAAAGACTAATTAATTATTTCTCAACATATTATAAATAAAATAAAAAATAAAATATGTCTTACACAAACCATTTTATAGTTATTATTAATACTGTACTAAACTTAATTCTTTCCAAAAACATATTATAACTTCTTCAGATGTTATATATATGTAAAATAACATCATTATAAAAACCGTTTTATGATTATTAATACTGTAAAAAGCGTAATTCTTTCCAAAACATAATAATAATAATAATAATTTTTCCAGATGATAAAAAAAAAAAAAAAAAACAATAATTTTGCAATATACAATTAAATCATTACATAATTAATAATACAGCCTTGGTATATCTATTTTTTTTAGGGACCCTGTGTGTGTGTGTGTGTGTGTGTGTGTGTGTGATGTAGTCACACACACACACACACACACCCTCTTCAAAATTCCTTCACACACACACACACTCTCTCGTCAAAATTCCTTCACACACACACACACACACACACACACACTCTCTCTCACACACTCTCTCTCTCTCTCTCTCTCTCTCTCTCTCACACTCTCTCATCAAAATTCCTTCACAATAATATCAATTAATCTTTTATTTATCACCTTTACAGTACATAATAACATTCCTATAAACAAATATAATAAAACAACAACATAATAATAATAACATACAATTAAGTACCACCTAAAATCACATAGTAATAATAATATATATATACACGATATAATATTTCTAAATACACTAAAATTTATAGTTACTCGTTTGATATAAAAAGTGTTTATATATATATATTATTTATATATACGGTATAGCCTTCAAAAAATTAATTAAGTAGTTATGTAAATTTTTTTTTATCCTAATTCCTTGTACAATTTTTTACCCTGAAAATCACCACAACACTTTCATTATTATTATTATTATTTTTATTATTATTATTTCCTAATTTTTCGTACAATATTATACTAAAAAAATTTCCATAAAGTTTCATTATTATTTCCTAATTTTTTTCGTACAATATTACACTGAAAAATTACTCAAACTTCACATTATTTATTTTCCTGTAATTTTTTCGTACATATAATATTATAGTGAATATTACCAGAACCTTTTCTTCATTATAATTATATTTCTCAAACAATAT
Organism: Petrolisthes cinctipes; assembly: GCA_033782935.1. Lineage (NCBI taxonomy): Eukaryota > Metazoa > Arthropoda > Malacostraca > Decapoda > Porcellanidae > Petrolisthes > Petrolisthes cinctipes. Next base: position 15,675 of record JAWQEG010003367.1, on the reverse strand, counting down.
TCCTTCCTTCCTTCCCTTTCCTTTCCTTACTTTCTACTTCCCTGGCTCCTTCTTTTCTTCCTTTCTACTTCCCTGGCTCCTTCTTTCCTTACTTCCTACTTCCCTGGCTCCTTCATTTCCTTTTTACTTCCCTCCTTCCTTCCTTTCTTCCTAATTTTCTACTTCCTATCTTCCCTCCTTCTTTCCTTCATTTCCTTACTTCCTTCCTATCTTCCCTCCCTCCTCCTTCCTTCCTATCTCTCCCTCCCTCCTTTCCTCTTTCAATCTTTCCTTCCTATTATTCTTCCCTCCTTCCTTTCTCCCTCCCTCCTCATTTCCATCTTTCCTTCCTATCTTCCCTCCCTCCTTCTTTCCATCTTTCCTTCCTATCTCCCTCCTTCCTTTCTCCCTCCTCCTTTCCTTCATTTCCTATCTTCCCTCCTTCTTTCTATCATTCCTTCCTTTCTCCCTCTCTCCTTTCCATCTTTCCTTCCTATTTTTCCTTCCCTCTTCTAAACAAATAACTCGATACATACGAACCTAAAACATGTTGTTGTTGTTATTACTAATTAATTGGCTTTACGATGGCTGTCAGTTATTGAGATGAAGACGAACGATGGATTCCACGATTCCTCCAAAACTGTACCAAAAAAACAGAGATAAAAACACCATACCCTATTTGACTCTGTGTGTGTGTGTGTGTGTGTGTTTCAGGATATATGTGTATAATTATTAATGTATAGTGTGTGTGTGTGTATGTGTGTGTATTCTAGGCTACATGTGTATAAATGCATAGTGTGTGTGTGTGTGTGTGTGTGTGAGCAATAATTTTGATAGATAAATATATGTATAAACACCACAGTATATATATATGTGTATGTGTATGTGTGTGTGTGTGTGTGTGTGTGCAATTTGACATAATCCGTATTACATGTAAAAAAACACACACACACATATTTACAAACCACATAAAAGTCTTGTTTGTTTCTTTGTTTGTTTGTAGGCAGTTAATTAATTTACAAACAGCATATATAGTCTTGTTTGTTTGTATTGTTTGTATTGTTTGTTTGTTTGTTTGTAGACACAGTTAATTAATTTGGAGGAATCATGTCTCGTCTCCAATTCAAATGACAAACAACTTAATTAAAGTCCAATTAATTCATTAAATAATAATATAGTTTTTCATTTGGTTGGTTGGTTGGTTGCTTAGTTAATTGGCTGATACTGTATTTGTAGGAAAGGTGGTAGTGGTAGTAGTAGTAGTAGTAATAGTGGTAGTAGTAGTAGTGGTGATAGTAGTAATAGTAGTAGTAGTAGGGAAGAAAATAGTTGTAGTAATCGTAGTAGTAGTAGAGAAGAAAATAGTAGTAGTAATCATAGTAATAGTAGTAGTAGTAGGGAAGAAAATAGTTGTAGTAATAGTAATAGTAGTAGTAGTGGTGGTGGTGTTGATTGGACAAAACTAATTAATAATACTAAATCAAATCATTATTATCTTATTATAACTGCGGGGGACATTGTTATTATTTTTATGATGATGGGACATTGATGAGGAGGCTATCGTTAACTATTCTCCTTCCCATAATAATTGTCCGTCAAATTTCCACATCCGGGATCATATAAATAAAGCGAGTCAGTGATACAGGCCTAATTATTATTATTATCCAACAGGCCTAATTATTATTATTATTATTATCCAACAGGCCTAATTATTATTATTATTATTATTATTATTCTGTATCGACCAATCAGATGCGCAGTACTATAAAGAATCGACCAATCAGATGCGCAGTACTGTACAGCATCGACCAATCAGATGCGCAGTACTGTACAGAATCGACCAATCGGATGCGCAGAACTGTACAGAATCGACCAATCAGATGCGCAGAACTGTACAGCATCGACCAATCAGATGCGCAGAACTGTACAGCATCGACCAATCAGAGACGCTCAAACTGTACAGAGAAATCGACCAATCAGAGACGTTTAAATGTACAGAGGAATCGACCAATCACAGCTGACCTCGGCTGTGGAAATTTCGCGCCAAAAACCAGGGAACCCCAAAATAGCGGACTATTATTATTATTATTATACTGTAAGTGGAGTTGTTATGGGTGCGGTTTGGGATATCCTGAATTAATACATGTGGTGGTGGTGGTTGTGGCTGCTGCTGCTAGTTAGTTAGTTAGTTAGTTACTGTAGTTAGTTAGTTAGTTAGTTGGCCTTACACTACCCTCGGTCAAATATTTTTAACCCCTCGGAAGAAGCGCGGGAAAACCAAAGCTGAAATTCTGAGGCTCGTGTGCTGGAATACCCAACAACAAGCCTCAGAAGAATGTTTAGGCTCGTACATGAGCACTACAAGCCGAAGAATGTTTAGGCTCGTGTGTGTGAATACCCAACAAGTCTAAGAAGAATATTTAGGCTCGTGTGTGTGAATACCCAACAACAACAAGCCTAAGAAGAATGTTTAGGCTCGTGTGCTGGAATACCCAACAACAACCCTAAGAAGAATGTTTAGGCTCGTGTGCGTGAATACCCAACAACAAGCCTAAGAAGAATGTTTAGGCTCGTGCATGGGCACTACAAGCCGAAGAATGTTTAGGCTCGTGCGCAGGAAAACCGAAGCTGATATGTTTAGGCTCGTTTGTGGAAAAACCCAAGCTGAAATATTTAGGCTCGTGCGCAGGAAAACTCGAAAAGCCGAATAATGTTTAGGCTCGTGCGCAGGAAAACTCGAAAAGCCGAATAATAATGTTTAGGGCGGTAATATGAAAAAACTACTATTTCGAGGAATAAGCTCTTTGTCACTCAGTTCGTAGTGTATTACTTTACAACGTGAACTGAGAAACGAAGGACCTTTTTCCCTGAAGTAGTTGTTTATTTGTCCGTCTTGTCACCGCCGCATAGTGTGCCAAAGGTTTTAGACTGGTAATATTAAACTTTCTCTTCAACAAAAACAATCTTTATCGCTATATTCATTCACATTGCACAATAATAGAAACTGAGCAAAGATTGTTTTAATTGAATATATAAAGTTTAATACTGCCACCAACCCTTCAACCAAAACAATCTTTATCACTAATATTCACATTGCACAATAATGGAAACTGAGCAAAGAAGATTGTTTTGGTTGAATATAAAGTTTAAGGGGGTGCGGTAGTAGAGGACAGGCTTGGGGGGGGGGGTGCAGAAA
>JAWQEG010003367.1:0-7500 GCA_033782935.1 Petrolisthes cinctipes | reverse complement strand
AAGTGTTTACAGTACATACATACATTCATTACACACACACTATTTCACATACATAATGCCAGTGTAAAATGAGAATTGACTGTAATTATTTTAAAGGAGTGTTACCAGAGTGTTGTTGTGTTGTGTTATGTTGGGACAATGTTACCACCTATGTATATATAACTGTATGTGTGTTTTGTCATGATATGTGTCACCATGAGGCGGTTCAGCGTCGCGGTGCCGCAGGGTTTGACACCTCTCATTATACGGTGGCGCCGCATAATGTGACAACGGCATTCCGGCAGGTATATTTTAACATTGAAAATATTATGAGTTGTGTTGTCATCAAAATTAATATATAATGTTTTGTTTTATTTTAATAACATAAAACTCAAACTAAAAAAAAAAAATGAAAATATATTGTTAGTAAAATTAATTATAAAATATTTGTAGGGGTTAATGTTGACCGAAAATTAATTATAAATAAGCAATTATACGAATAAAAATATAAAAATAATGGTAATAATAATAATAAAAAACACACAAGCACACAAATATACATACAAGAATGATATATAAAATAATCGTAATAATATCAGCACACACACACACACACACACACACACAATACATTCCTCCTGACCATGCCACGAAACTAGCTCCTTCCATATAGGTGTGTGTGTGTGTGTGTGTGTGTTTGAGAGAGTGTGTGTGTGTGTGTGTGTGTGTGTTCTTACCTATTTGTGTGTGTGTGTGTGTGTGTGTGTGTGTTCTTACCTATTTGTGTGTGTGTGTGTGTGTGTTCTTACCTATTTGTGTGTGTGTGTGTGTGTTTGTGTGTGTTCTTACCTATGTGTGTGTGTGTGTGTGTGTGTGTGTGTGTTCTTACCTATGTGTGTGTGTGTGTGTGTGTGTGTGTGTGATAATATTTGAAGGACTCATTTACCTCCAAATATTTTCTGACTACATCACACACAGGGTCGCTAATTAAATTGATACACATTAACAATAATAACAAAGCAATTAATTAAATCTATAATTATTATGAAAAGTACAAAACAGAAATTATTTATAAAACAACAATAACAATAATAATTACTTGAAATTTTCGTTCGTTCTGAAACTCAAAAATTTACCCTCCCCCCCCCCCAAAAAAAAAATAAAAAAATAAAAATAATAATAATAAAAATAAAAATAATAATAACAATAATAATAATAATAATAAAAATAAAAATAATAATAATAATAATAACAACAATAATAAAAATAAAAATAATAATAATAATAATAACAACAACAATAATAAAAATAAAAATAATAATAATAATAATAACAATAATAATAATAATAATAATAATAATATATTACTCGTAATTAAATAAACTTTCTCTTAATTAACTTTTAGTTTTGGTACAGTTGCGAACAGTTGAAACAGACACATTTCAAGCATAGTAAAGGACACACACACACACACACAAATAGGTAAGAACACACACACACACACACACACACACATACACAAATAGGTAAGAACACACACACACACACACACACACACACAAATAGGTAAGAACACACACACACACACACAAATAGGTAAGAACACACACACACACACACACAAATAGGTAAGAACACACACACACACATACACAAATAGGTAAGAACACACACACACAAATAGGTAAGAACACACACACACAAATAGGTAAGAACACACACACACACACACTTTCATATTGTTCATCCCACACTCATTCATTTTCATTATTATTCATTATTTACGTATCCCTTCACACACTCACTATCACCATTATTAAATTATTATGCATCACTCACTCACTTTCTCTCTCACTCACTCACTTTCTCTCTCACTCACACACTCACTTTCCCTCTTTCTCACTCACTCACTTTCTCTCTCACTCACTCACTTTTTCACTTTCTCTCTCACTCACTCACATACTCATACACTCACTTTCTCTCTCACTCACTCACTTTCTCACTCACTCACTCACTTTCTCACTTCACCACGATAGAGTGATATTCAAGAACACTACCATCACCATCAATACCATCACCATCATCGTACGTGTCTCATATAATTACATACACAGGGTTGGGTTGGGTTTGGTTGGGTTAGACTTGATTGGGTTAGGTTAGATTTGGTTGGGTTGGGTTGGGTTAGGTTAGATTTGGCTAGGTTAGGTTAGGTTAGGTTAGGTTATTTTTGGTTTGGCCAGGTTAGATTGGGTTGGGTTAGGTTAGGTTAGGTTAGGTTAGGTTGGGTTGGGTTGGGTTGGGTTGGGTTGGGTTGGGTTGGGTTGGGTTGGGTTGGGTTGGGTTGGGTTGGGTTGGGTTGGGTTGGGTTGGGTTGGGTTGGGTTGGGTTGGGTTGGGTTGGGTTGGGTTGGGTTGGGTTGGGTTGGGTTGGGTTGGGTTAGGTTAGGTTAGATTTGGTAGGGGTTAGGTTAGATTGGGTTTGGTTTGGTTAGATTGGGTTGGGTTGGGTTAGATTTAGATTAGATTGGGTTAGGTTAGGTTAGATTGGGTTGGGTTGATAATTATATTTCTGACTTTTGAATATTATGCAGATTAACTTAATTTGACAGTATTCTTTTTATTTCCCTACTGCATGCGTCGCTAACGAGTAAAATTTTGAAACATTTTAGTTCGATTAAAATTTGTCAACATAATATTTCTGACTTTGAATACTAAACACATTATCTTGACAATATTTTTTTGTTTACTCTAATGCGACAAATAATTTTAATTTTTGGAGCAATTTCGTTAATAGAATTCGTTGACTACTAATAATAAATTGTTTACCCAAATATTGTACAATGTAAACAACAATAATTTTGGAACATAATATTATATAGTTAGTTCAATTATAATAAGTTGTACTATATTAACATTTTTTAACATAATTTTAATTTTTGGAGTAATTTGGTTAGAATTCGTTGTCTAATAATTAATTGTTTACCCAAATACAATGTAAATAACAATAATTTTGAAACATATATCGTTAGTTCAATAATAAGTTGTACTATATTTACATTTTTTAACATGAAATATTTATATATGTTGAAAAATAGCGTTTAATTAATTATTTTGTCGCCAAGAGCGATGTAAACATTAACTTTGAGAACCAGTCAGTGTGTTAGAAAAATTGGACGTGATTAGACTAAAGACGGAATGTTTTGTTGTAAATGTCACCAGGAAACATTGAATTTTACATAAGGACGGAATGAATTAATCGGTTTGTGGCCTACACCGAAAAAAATATTGTCCAGATAATTAATATATATAAAATGTTACAATTACACTTACTTATATAATGCTGTATTATTATTATTTTGTAACTTTATTATACAGAACATTTGATTGAAAAATATTATAATTATTGAGTTTCATTTTAATTTTGCAGAATTTTAACACTGCGAAATTTTAAGATTTTTTGCATGCTTCAGAATTTTGCGGAATTTTAACACTGCGAAATTTTAAGATTTTTTGCATGTTTCAAAATTTTTCGGAATTTTAAGACTGCACACAGGAGTTTCTTTTGATAGAATTAAATTTCAGCAGACATACCAACAGATTACAAAATACAGCCACAATCAAATAACCACCGACACTTTCCTTCCATCGTGCAAATAAATCAGTATCATATCAAAATATAATCATACAACAACAACACCTTACGTCAACTCAACCCCCTCAATTATTATTATTATGAGGTGCTGCAAAATCATACACGTGTTGTTCTTTATTACCAAGATATTTACTAAGATGGAAGGAAAGTGTTGGTGGATATTATCATTAGTAGTAGTAGTAGTAGTAGTAGTAGTAGTATTATGAGGTGCTCCAAAATCATACACGTGTTGTATTTTATTACCAAGATATTTACCATGATGGAAGGAAAGCGTAGTAGTAGTATGAGGTGCTGCAAAATCATACACGTGTTGTACTTTATTACCAAGATATTTACTACGATGGAAGGAAAGTGTTGGTGGATATTTGATTGTGGCTGTACATACATTGCATTGGGATAACCGTGATGATGATGTTGATATTGATATTGTTGTTGTTGAATATGAATCTACAGTAGACCTCAATATATATAGACTCTGATTTGACGACTAGTTTATTAATATTTCTAAGACTTATATTTCTAAGACGTTTGATACCCTGTTGAAAAAGTATGTACAGTTGCCTTAAGGTTCTTCTTTACCCCCTGTAGTGGCTGTTGGGTACATGTGGCAACGCTGGAAACGTTCGGATCACATCTGATACACTACAGGATGATTCAGTAGGGAGATTGTCTCATTCATATATGCAATTCGAATATTGTTATGCTGCCACATCTACGCCAGACACAAAACAGGGGGTAAAGAAGAACCTTTAGGCAACTGTACACTCCGAGCTGGTAAATTCGCGACCACGTGCTTAGATGTTTATGTCATTTGAGCTGGTAACATTTATTTGGGACCACGTGCTTAGATGTTTATGCAATTTGAGCTGGTAACATTTACTTGGGACCACGTGCTTAGATGTTTATGCCATTTGAGCTGGTAACATTATTTTATTTGGGACCACGTGCTTAGATGTTTATGTCATTTGAGCTGGTAACATTTATTTGGGACCACGTGCTTAGATGTTTATGCCATTTGAGCTGGTAACATTTATTTGGGACCACGTGCTTGGATGTTTATGCCATTTGAGCTGGTAACATTTATTTGGGGTCATGTGCTCAGATGTTTATGCCATTTGAGCTGGTAACATTTATTTGGGACCACGTGCTTAGATGTTTATGCCATTTGAGCTGGTAACACTTATTTGGGGCCACGTGCTTAGATGTTTATGCCATTTGAGCTGGTAACATTTATTTGGGGCCACGTGCCTAGATGTTTATGTCATTTGAGGTGGTAACATTTATTTGGGACCACGTGCTTAGATGTTTAGTTAGATGTTGATTTGACATTTGGGGACGTGGTAGCGAATTTACGAGCTCGAGTGTACAGAAGCTTTCCTTTCTTATAAATGTTGATATGACTGACTGATTACCAAGGTACAAACGAGGTGAACATTTATTTCAGACGCTCATTTGATACCCTTAGATAGTTAGATAATTAATTGATACAGTATTCATTCTAGACGCTCATTTGACACTTTCTCATCTACCTATATAGCTTAGTGTAGATCTTGATTTGATACCCTGTTTCAAATGACAACAATACTGCCCTTAGATAGTTAGATAATTGATACAGTATTCATTCTAGACGTTCATTTGACACTTTATCTCATCTATATAGCTTACTGTAGATCTTGATTTGATATCCTGTTTCAAATGACAACAATACTGCCCTTAGATAGTTAGATAATTGATACAGTATTCATTCTAGACGTTCATTTGACACTTTCTCATCTACCTATATAGCTTAATGTAGATCTTGATTTGATACCCTGTGCCCTTAGATAGTTACTTAATTGATACAGTATTCATTCTAGACTTTCATTTGACACCTTCTCATCTACCTATATAGCTTAATGTAGATCTTGATTTGATACCGCGCGTTAATTAAGATGTTAGAATCTTATATATACTTAAGGTTTGGCTTTAAGGACCCTGTGTGTGTGTGTGATGTTGTCAGAAAAAAATGGGAGTTATAAGAGTCCTTCAAAATAATATTACCACGAAACACACACACACACACACACCTATAATATATGGAAGGAGCTTGTTTGTTTCATGGTGTGGTCAGCAGGAGGAATCAGAAGCCTCCAACAAGTTTTCATATATATACGATCACAGCAGGGTCCTTAATTAAAATATTGTCTATAAAAACACACTTTCAATTCACTTTCAGACACTTATTTGACACAGCTTGATATTTTCTTCGTAAAATATTTTCATCGTAAAATATTTTCATCGTAAAATATTTTCATCGTAAAATATTTTCTTCGTAAAATATTTTCTTTGATGATTCGGTTTCTTTTCTAAATATGATGACTGATACACCAGTTACTTTCTAAAATATTGGACTCGGTATATATATAATTATTTTCTTCTTAAACACTGTATGTATGTATGTATGTTATGCAGTTTCCATTACAGTATAACAAAATTTTCTTCCATTAAATTAAATAAACACTTTCCTAGATAATTTTGGTGTGATGCTATTTAAATATCTTTCTAGACAGACAGACACTGATTTGACTCACTTTTTTTTACTGTTATAATTTTCTTTCTAGACAGCCAGATACTGCTTTGGTTCGCTTTTTATAAGTTTAATTTCCTTTCTAAACAGGAAGTAATTTGACTCACTTTCTTGACACAGTTTAAATTCCTTTCTAGACAGACAGACAGACATTGATTTTACTCACTTTTTATGAGTTTAAATTCCTTTCTAGACAGACAGTTATTTGATTCACTTTCTTGACAGACATTGATTTGACTCAGTTTATAATTTCCTTTCAACATAGACACTGATTTGACTTATATATATTTTTTACAGAGTTTATAATTACTGTCATTTATTTTCTACACAGACACTGATTTGACTCGTGTGTTTATAATTTCCTTTTTACACAGACAAGGATTTTTACCGACTCACTTTATCGACTCGGTTAATAATAACAATAATATCCTTTTTATTAAACAGACACTGATTTGACTCGTGTGTTTATAACTTTTTTTGTCTTTTAAACAGATCGACTCGCTTGGTTTTTGTTTTGTTTTTGACAGCTTAAATTTCTTTCTAAACTGACACTGATTTGACTCACTTTATTTACACAGTTTAAATACGTATATATATATATATATATATATATATATATATATGTTCTTTTCTAAAACATTCTCACAGTTTATTATAAGATTATCCCTTCTAGACACACACATATGTACATTTATATGACAGTTTACATTTCCTTGTATAATACTGATTTGACTGTAAATATTTTCCTTGTATAATACTGATTTGACTAAATATTTTCCTTCTATAATACTGATTTGACAGTAAATATTTTCCTTCTATAAAACTGATTTGACTGTAAATATTTTCCTTCTATAATACTGATTTGACTTAATATTTTCCTTCTATAATACTGATTTGACTATTAATATTTTCCTTTTATATACTGATTTGACTGTAAATATTTTCCTTCTATAACACTGATTTGACTAAATATTTTCCTTCTATAATACTGATTTTACTTTTATTTACAATTTCCTTCTATGTATTAATACGACTTTGTATAATGTTAGACGTTGATTTGACACTGTATACATTTTTCATTTATACATTAATTTGACACTGTATAACATTTTTTCTTCTATATATTAATTTGACACTGTTTTAATTTTCATTTTTTCTATAATACTGATATGACGTTTATTTACATTGTCCTTCCATAATACTGATTTGATTGTAAATATTTTCCTTCTATAACACTGATCTAATCTTTTATTTACATTTTCGTTCTATATAATCATTTTACTTTTATTTACATTTTCCTTCTA
>JAWQEG010003366.1:5000-40672 GCA_033782935.1 Petrolisthes cinctipes | reverse complement strand
GTGTGCACGTGTGACTGTGAGTGGCAGGCGAGTTATCTGATAGCGACGCCACATCAGACCTGACAATCTGAACGAGAACTTGTGATTCAGATTAGCGTAACTGGTTCAGCTACACGATTTCCATACCCAGTGATAGGCAGGCAAGGGTATGGTACGATGGGTAAGGCAGGGGAAAGTGACAGAGGTATAGACAGACAACTCATGGGACTGAACAGTAGGAGTGGAAGGGTTGTGCTGTAGTGAATATGGAAATTATAAGAGGGACAAACAAGACTATTATAAACTTTAATATAACACTTGTATTGTATTGTAATGTAAGACTGGACAACTTCCCTATACTCGTGATCAGAGATATAAAATGTTAGAGTTACAATCAAGACTATAAACTTTAATATAACACTGGTATTGTATTGTAATGTAAGACTGGACCCAAACTTCCCTATACTCGGGATCAGAGGTATGAAATGATAGAAGGACAAACAAGAGAGAAGAAGAAAAAGATTTAGGGCTTTATGCTTATCGACTCATGGTGTTGGTCATTAAGGCAGTCAAGTATGAAATGATAGAGGGACAAACTTTAATATAACATTTGTATTGTATTGTAATGTAAGACTGGACAACTTCCCTATACTCGTGATAAGAGGTATGGAATGCTGTAATGCTATCATTAACTTTGACACTGCTAACGAAATCGACTTCCTTTATATTCAAGAAAATTTCTCCACATATTTATTTTTTCAATGTTATTTCCTATTTGTCCTTTTCCATATTTCTGAACACATAAAGGCCTGCATCCTTGTTATGTGTTCATGTTTATTTGTCACTAAGCATTGTACTGTACCTCATTACATACTCATATATATTTGTTGTTTCATATGGATATTCATATGTATATGTATTAGTTTAGTATTACTATCTTCTCAGCTATCAATTGTTGGGTTTCCGGGACTGGCATCGGATTCAGGAAGTTCAATGATACTGGAGAGCAAGAGACAAGGTTAGAACAATTGGGAAATAACACACCTGAATCAGGGAAGTCCATCTGGCTTACCCCAACAGCCTAGCGAGACTTGCTACTCTGACTAACAAGCAGCTCGTAGAAGCGGATCGTACAGTGTATCAGTTCCGGTGAGGATATTCCAACACGAGGGGGAAGTCCAACACCGAGTCTCAAAGAACGCGGAAATAAATGTAACAATCGGACACACTTACTGTATATGAACAAGATATAATGTTGCATACGTCTAAATTATAAGTTTCTTATCCCTAGATGGATCCCTAGATCAATTAATTAACTCGTATGGCTGTCCTCGTCGTCTATAAGTCATCAGCTCCTTGAGGACAGTGTACCGTCTGATATAATCCAGTAGGATCCTATTCAAGTCTCCTCACTTGGGTCAGGGATGTTGTCTGCTTCACTGGGCCTTGATGATCGTCCTCAGCTCAAGAGTTTCCATAGAAACAACAACAACAACAACGGTGACATCTATCTCCATGTACCTTATTATGTCCAGTCATCTTAAATCTTAATATTTTAGCTAATTCTTGACATATTTAGTCATTCTATAATAACACAAAAATATTATACTCCTGAGCTGCGTTTACATAGTCCAAAATCACGGTGGTATCTGCACACGTGTAAATCCTATACGACAATTTCATTAGAGAGCTGAACCTAACGCAACTTCACACAGGAATCAATATGTCAGAGGTGGAAGTTAAATTGATTTCAAGCCGAGGGTGGATTAAACGACCGACACGCACGTTAGACAATGGAGGTGAATGGTGGGGGTCGGTGTGGGATAGAGGTGAATGGTGCTGAATGGTGGGGGTCGGTGTGGGATGGGGGTGAAGGGTGGGGGTCGGTGTGGGATGGGGTGAATGGTGGGGGTCGGTGTGGGATGGAGGTGAATGGAGGTGAATGGTGGGGGTCGGTGTGGATAGAGGTGAATGGAGGGGGTCGGTGTGGATGCTGGTTGGAATTGTTATTATAGTCTACCGAGGCACTGAGGCGGGTGGTTGCACAAGACTGGTCAAGGCAGAGTAGGAAATCTCTGGTGGTGGTGTATAGAGAACTTCACTTCGACCTTCACAGTAAAACTCAATATTATGTTAAAAAAAATTGTTAATGTTTTACTAGATAAGAAATGCCCCCTTTCATGATTCGTATGAGAGAGAGAGAGAGAGAGAGAGAGAGAGAGAGAGAGAGAGAGAGAGAGAGAGAGAGAGAGATACACCCTGTTCACCTCTATAGAATTCCCTCCATACCTTGACTCACACACACACACACACACAAACTCTCTCTCTCTCTCTCTCTCTCTCTCTCTCTCTCTCTCTCTCTCTCTCCTCTCTCTCTCACTAAATACACTTAGCTTCTGTCATATCCTGTTATCACGGTAAAAGCAGAATATACTGTTTCACTTCATATCTTATAAATTTAATCTAACCGGTCAGACGTGAGAAATCCTATTATTATGTACAGTCACGAGCACTAATAAGTATTCAGGTGTGCATCGAATACCTAGAGACAGTAAATAAATGCACAATAAGATCTCCATTGGAATTATTTCGTTGGTGAATTGGACTGTTCAAAGCTTCAACCAAAGCTGTATACTTATTATTAATGCTCGTGACTTTACACTGACTACACCATCACATATGTATTAAGCAGGTACTATAGTGTTGGTAAAACTGTAGCACCTAATTCCTCCAAACTATTCCAAGCAACAGGCCACTATTATTATTGCTAATCAGGTCCTGTTTTCTTTAGAGGAATGAAGGCTCTGTGATGTATCAAAAGTGTATTACCTCCCTTAAGGGGGTGCGGGAATAGGGGGACAGGCTTGGGGGGTGCGGGAGTAGGGGACAGGCTTGGGGTGGGTGGGTATGGGGGTGCAGGAGTAGGGGACAGGCTTGGGGGGGGAGGTTTGGGGGGGTGCAGGAGTAGGGGGACAGGCTTGGGGGGGGGGTTAGGGGGGTGCAGGAAAATTGGACCGGCTTTCTACCCACCCCCAAGCCTGTCCCCCTATTCCCGCACCCCCTCCCCCCCCAAGCCTGTCCCCTACTTCCATACCCCCTTACAGATTATGACGTGTCCTGGGTAAACAATATATAATTACATAACCAACTTGTTTTAACATATTATTAGTTCTGCCTCGGAAATTCCCACTCCTTTGTTATTAGATGGTGAGTTTATTCCCGGAAGGTTATTAGGATCAGGTTTACATTTTATATTCTTAAAAAGGCATCTAGTATATAGTATAGTTGAACCTTCTACAATATTTTTGAAGTTATAAATTGTATGAAATGTTTGTACTTTTTTTTTTCCCTATACGTTTCTATATAACAAGTACTACTGCGATGCGATAGGCTATATGATTATGTCACTATATACTGGAAGTTTGCAGGTATGACTGAACACAAGCTGGCAACCAGAGCGAGCAATCAGTTCAGTAGAGTGTAACCAGTGTGTATATAACGTGAGTGAAGGAGTGGATGGGACAGTACACATCAGTCAGTCAGTCAGTCAGTCAGTTAGTCAATAAGGAGGACAAACCCGAAGAACATACAGTATATATAAACAAAGGAGGATACTAACCAATAATACAACAAGTTTCATAAATCAAGTTTGGCATACACAGCTTTTGGTCAATATTCTTACAGAGATGTGAGTATTATTTTATATACAGTGTAGTACATATTAAAAGTTTCCCCATTAATTAAGGACCCCGGTGATGTAGCCAGAAAATTGGAGAGGTTAGTGACTCCTTCAAATATTGCCACGAAATACCACCTACATTGAAGGAGCTTGGTTTGTGGCATGGTCAAGAGAAATCAAAAGCCATCAGTTCTCATACACGATCACAGGGTTCCTTAAATAGACCAGACTATCATGAGCAATTACTTGTGTCCAGTTCAGGGATTTACGAGGTAGTGAGGCTAGTCTTAATTTTTTTTTTTTTTTTTTTTTTTTTTTTTTTTTTTTTTTTTGCGAATTATACAGAATAAATTAATCAAACAATATATATAAAATAATCCTTCTTTTCCTCTAAAGGAGACTGTCTTGTTGGCAAATTGGAAGGCTATTGATTCTTGCTAACTCTGCCAGAAAATAGACGTCTTCAATGGTACAAATAGGAAACTGTTTCGTGGCAAAGTTTGGAGGAATCAGAGACCCTCCAATTCACCAACAAGATAATCTCCCCTTTATGACGTAATTACTGACGTACAAATACTACTAATATAGATCATTTTTATCCCCTCACAGAAACCTTAACAAACAGACACTGAATAATAATAATAATAATCTCTCCTCCTCGACCACCACCAGGGAACAGAAAGGGACAATGGTAGTGTTGGTTGTGGTGGCCTTAGTGATGGTGTTGATGCTCGACTGGACACAAGCTACACCCCAATATGGAATTCCCGAGCCAGAGCCCAGACCATCCAGAAAACGTGTGGTAAGTGGAAGCTGGAGTATACCGTGCACTTATGAAGGGGATGATGGTATATTTTGTTGGTGCATGGGAGTGCCTTGATTCCTCCATGCAAAGTTTGTCAGGAAACAGCAGGACCAGATTAACAAACAAATGTAATGGTGGTCTGTTGCTTGGAATAGTTTGGAGGAATCAGTTACTCCAGATTTACCAACACCGTACTTCCACCTTAACCCATAAAATATCAATCATCTCTGAACAAATTAAAGTCACAATACATGAACGATCTTTTTTTTTTTTTTCATGAGACGTAATATTCCCATGAAGGATACAGGATTGTGGGTGCTTTGTTAAATGTATCAAATTCCCTCTTCTTCTTTTTTCGGACATATGCATTTCTTTTTATCAGGATTCTTAAGTTCAGTGTAGGACTGAGAATTTTCCTGGCATTCCACTCACATGTCCCTCCCTACTGCCGGTCTGTTCCAAGTCCAGTCTTATCTCTCCACTCACTCACTACTGTCTCGGTCTGGCGTTGCTTCTCTGTACACTTTATTAACTGTACATTAAATTTTATGATCAGGTAACTGTTGTGCTAACCCAGTTCAGCAATACTTGAATTACATTACCGAATAGATACAGTTCTAATCATAACATCACCTGACCAGATCAACTATTTTTTATTGATTTATGCACCTAATATAATAATTATAGTGTTCAGGTTTATTATTATTGTTACTGTGGCAAACACCTGACGATCTTAAAATGTTAATGTTTCTCTCGTCAATATTGTATCGCCAATGACCTGCCTGTGGTTTTAGGTGTGTCGTCCTGTTCATCTCACCAAGACTGTGGTGGTGACCAAACAAGTCACCAAAACTCAACACCAAACTCAATATGTAGATAAGGTGAGTTGTGTTGAATCTTTTAATGTTATTGCCTATTTATAGCAGCCTTTGGAGCGTGTTGAATCATATTGATATATTGATGAAAATGCATGGAATATAATTGCAGAAAGATGGCCTTGACAGAGTTAGATTGTTTCATGAATATGGCATTTCCAAGACGGTTAATGATAATGATAAAAGGTCTAAAAATTAATTGGTAAGCAGCAGCCTGGCCTAGTTAGTTCCACTGAGGCTCCACTCCAATAAACTATGTAAGAAGAGGTGGTGGAGGGGGGAATAGACTACAGAGGAAGGCAAGAAGGAAGGTCACACTGCTCACATTATTATAAAATGTTTTCCTTTTCACAGCCGACGTATGTGACCCAAACTGTGCACTCCTACAAGACTCAGACACAGTCCTTGTATGTAACAAAAACTGAGGCCCAGTATATAACCCAGACTGTACCCTCCTACGTGACCAAGAAGGTGGTGGAACACGTGTACGTCACCCCGTCCTGTCCCTCCACTCACTACACACCCACCACGGCAGGTAAGATTCATTCCATGGCAATAATTCATTCACAGCCTTGATTCCTCTTCAAATATGCTAAGAAACAGGACTAACTTAACAAATATAATGGTGATCTGTTGCCTGGAATAGTTCGAAGGAATAATTTGCTCCGAATTTATCAACACTGCACTCACTACCCACATAATATCAATATACCAGTATTCTTCATAACAAAAACTGGTTGGTAGGGATGAATGAGCACAAAGGCCAATAAATCTAGTGGTAAGAAACACGAAACAGTTGCCCATATTGGTACAGTACAACTATTCATCAGTGTTGGACATCCATGCATAAATTTATTCTGAACCAGCATTACTTTCTTGGATAATATTCAGGCTTCTACAGTCTGCATGACGTTTCTTTGGTACAGGTCTAATTATAGTTTTATCTCACTACCACAACCATCCCTCACTACCTACCACATTTATCCCTTATTATCACAACTATCTCATCCCTCACTATCACTACTACTACACACTACTATCCCATCTCTCGCTAACACAGACAACCATCATTTCCACAGGTTATGGTAGCGGCTACACGGGTGGGATTGACGTACGACAGCAATCATCCAGGTCAGGTTTCAGTGACAGTGGCTGGGAGTGGTCTAGCTAAGAAGGGTTACTGCAGATTCCTCCAAACTCTACCGGGTAACAGAATCTTTCCGTAACATGAGTCCAACGGAGGAGTTTTATTGCAGAGTTTGGTGGTGCAAGAATGCTCCAATTTCCCCACAAACCGATTGCTTCCTTTAATAATTGCATGAGGCTGTTGGTGTACTGGAGGCACCGAGGAGTAAAGAGTAAACAAACAACATAAAAGTAACCCCCGAGGATACACGGCTCACAAACTCACTCATCTATCTAATTTATTGGTCTACAAAATATTGAATTGTTATCAAAATTATAAAATGTTCTTTCTTTTTTTTTAACTATAAAACAGAAATAAATAAATGATAAATTATTCTCTCATGATTGTATTATTTATCATTACTAGTAGTAGTAGTAGTAGTAGTAGTAGTAGTAGTAGTAGTAGTAGTAGTAGTAGTAGTAGTAGTGAGACAAGACCACAACCCGTGATGCTACCATTCATCCAGCGAGATGTCTTGTTGAGAGAGGTAGGTAGGAAGGAAGGGAAGGGTAATGAACTTAGTAAATGAGGCGGTAAAGAGATAACCATTCACTTCATTTCTTTGATGAGGGACACCGACTCACACTACTTACCATCATTGACGTCACTTGGAATATCACATTGTAATAAACACTCGTGGGGTATTAGTCAGTAAATAGAAACTTCCCAGGCTCAGAATATACACAATCTATACTGAAAGTCCCTGTAAGGTTTATCCTGGTAAAAATATAGAGTACATTAGTTATTCTATGTAGCTGAGGAAAATCAATGAATGACATTGTTAGCTTCAATTTGGGCTTTTATTTTCAGCTACGACATTGCATCAAATTCAGAAAGAGGGAGAATGCAATGGTGCTTCCTCAAGGAGTAGCACTCACTCCCTCACTCCTTGGCAGGCAGGTCACAGCACAGGAACCTGACCAATAAGGAGTATAATTGTTAGTGTGTGTCTGTGTGTTTTTTTTTTTATGGGAACCTGACCAACGATTAAAATTATTATTGTTAATGTGTGTGTGTTTGTATGAACCTGACTAATAAGGAATATAATTGTTAGTGTGTGTGTGTGTGTTTTTTTTTATTTTTTATGGGAACCTGACCAACGATTAAAATTATTATTGTTAATGTGTGTGTTTGTATGAACCTGACTAATAAGGAATATAATTGTTAGTGTGTGTGTGTGTGTTTTTTTTTTTTATGGGAACCTGACCAACGATTAAAATTATTATTGTTAATGTGTGTGTTTGTATGAACCTGACTAATAAGGAATATAATTGTTAGTGTGTGTGTGTATGTGTATGATAGTGGGTGTGGGTGTGTATGAGAATGTAGGCCTATATGTATGACAGTGTGTGTGTATGAGAATGTATATGTATGATAACGTGTGTGTGTGTGTGTGTGTGTGTGTGTGAGTGTGTGTGTGTGTGTGTGTGTGAGTGTGTGTGTGTGTGTGTGTGTGTGTGTGTGTGTGTGTGTGTGTTTTTTTATAGGAACATGTGTGTGTGTGTGTGTGTGTGTGTGTGTGTGTGTGTGTGTGTGTGTGTGTGTGTGTGTGTGTGTGTGTGTGTGTGTGTGTGTGTGTGTGTGTGTGAGTGTGTGTGTGTGTGTACCAACCTGACATCATTAAGAGCAGTATCATCCCCAAAGGTGCCTTGGTCTTCATCTACTCGGGTCATCAGTCCACACACCTACACACACAACCAAACAAAACCAACAACATATATCAACAACACGTAACTCCTTCCCTAAATGGTATAAGTATAAGTAAAGGGTTAGTATTAGTATATTATAAAGTTAGTATAAGTATAAAATAATAAGAAGTTCGTATAAAAAAAGGGTTAGTATTAGTATAAGGTAAGTATTAGTATATATAAGGTTAGTATGAGTATAAGTATTAGTATGAGGATAGTATGAGTATAAGTATTAATATATTTAAGGTTCTGTATATATAAGATTAGTATGAGTATAAGTATCAGTACATATAAGGTTCTGTATATATAAGATTAGTATGAGTATAAGTATCAGTACATATAAGGTTCTGTATATATAAGATTAGTATGAGTATAAGTATCAGTACATATAAGGTTCTGTATATATAAGATTAGTATGAGTATAAGTATCAGTACATATAAGGTTCTGTATATATAAGATTAGTATGAGTATAAGTATCAGTACATATAAGGTTCTGTATATATAAGATTAGTATGAGTATAAGTATCAGTACATATAAGGTTCTGTATATATAAGATTAGTATGAGTATAAGTATCAGTACATATAAGGTTCTGTATATATAAGATTAGTATGAGTATAAGTATCAGTACATATAAGGTTCTGTATATATAAGATTAGTATGAGTATAAGTATCAGTACATATAAGATTAGTATGAGTATAAGTATCAGTACATAATATTATAAGGAAATATATATATAAATAAGGTTTAACCACTGACCGCCATGCCAGTCCTACAGTGTGAGGGACCCAACCAATCTCCCCACTTGTTGCCAGGGGCCTCAAGATAATCCCCACCATCACAGTACATCCTCAGGGCATTGGCTGCTGTGTTATCTAAGGCACGTTCTTCGGGTTGAACCTGTACAAGAGAGGAAGAGGGAATAAGGGAAGGGGAAGGGTAGATGGTTTTATACAGCGAGTGTCTCTGTTGTCTGTATATCTATCTATCTCTCTGTCTGTTTGTCTCTCTCTCTCTCTCTCTCTCTCTCTCTCTCTCTCTCTCTCTCTCTCTCTCTCTCTCTCTCTCTCTCTCTCTCTCTCCTCTCTCTCTCTCTCTCTCTCTGTCTGTCTGTCTGTCTGTCTGTCTGTCTGTCTGTCTGTCTGTCTGTCTGTCTGTCTGTCTGTCTGTCTGTCTGTCTGTCTGTCTGTCTGTCTGTCTGTCTGTCTGTCTGTCTGTCTCTCTCTCTCTCTCTCTCTCTCTCTCTCTCTCTCTCTCTCTCTCTCTCTCTCTCTCTCTCTCTCTCTCTCTCTCTCTCTCTCTCTCCACAAACACATATAAGTAATCAAAGAGAGAGTTGGGTAGTCGTCGGCTTATATATACACACAACACCATTGATACTTTTGGTAAATATTTGGGGTCCGCTTCGGTCCAAACTCGACCATGAAAATTGCGAAACGTGTAAAACTCGACAGCAGCTGTTTATAGAGGGGATAGTAGGCTACACTATTGGTACATTGGAGTGCCTTGATCCCCCAAAGTATACCAGAAAACAGGACCAGATCAACAAAAAATAATGGTGGCCTGTTGCTTGGAATAGTTTGAAGGAATCATTTGCTCCAGATTTACCAACGCAACACTGTACCTTCCCCTATGATGAATTAAGGATCTAGAGAATGTTATAAAGGGCCCCTCATTAAACACATAGAGTATAGGCCGAGCCACTCACTATAACCTACACACGTCGTCTCCTCTTACCTATGTTCGATGAGGGGTCCGTTGATATGGGCTGTAACATTGATGAAAACTTCTAATACCACATGCGTGTCCTATAGTGATTAGGTCAAGGGTAATCCTAATTTTTTTTTCCCTCAACCTCGGGACTGTGTGTGTGTGTGTTTGTGTGTGTGTGTATACCTTGATATCGTAGCCGGTGATTAAACTGGAGCAGATGTGAGCACCGGTCCAGGAGCCACGGTTGAAAGTGGAGGAGGTGACTTCACCTGTGTGCATTCCGTCTGGAGTATGACAAAAGAGTTTGATGGCATTGAGGCTCGTGTCGTCATCCAAGGCACCTTGTTCCTCCTCCACCTGCCGTCAAGGGGGAAATGAACGTAGTGAAGGAGACCGTGGGTTATTATTGACGTAAGGTATGATGAGGGGGTCAGTGAAGATGAACATAATTTAATATATTAATATAGATTGAATAACCTTCTTGAATAAACTTTATATATATGGGGTTCAGCTCCCCACTTAATTTGTAAAGAGCTCTCTCCAGCACTGAACGGTTACCATGACAGATGGAATCGAAAATCACACGAATTTGATCAATAATAACAAATATAAACCCCAGGAGACTTGATGGTTGAATCACATAAAACGAAAACGGTTGTATGTGTGTCATCCAAGCCTGAGAGTGTACACACATAAAGGGGTTTAAAATGAGACAGAGAGCGATAAAGAAAGATGTGAAACGTTTGTTGTTACCGACTTACACTTATTTCAAACCCATAAGCGTATGAACCATTGGCACAAGCATCCGTCAGGCCCCAGTACCCCCACATGGTCGCCCCCAGTGAGTGGATGAAGTCGTCGGGGCTGTAGGCTGCCGGGAAGAAAGAACAAGAAGTGTTGAAAAACTGCTCAGTCGCTTACTAAACTTTTGTAAGCTGCCATCGGGGATCAGTGTAATGGTCTGGCTTATAGTGGAATATAGTTTACTTCTCACCACCCAAATGACTCTCGAGGGATTCATAACAGGAACTGATGCCCATAGTGAAGTGTGGGTGGTGAAGAGAAAATAATTATATATAATTACAGATCTCTAGTGACAGCGAATAGTTTTAATAGTTGTTGTTGTTGTTTTTGTTCTCCCGGGGCAGAATGGCCTCCTGCCCCACAGACCCCCGGTAAGCTCTGGTAGCAGTGAAAAAAACAAATTAATATAAAGGAGGTGCTGGCCCTATCTGCCTGGGCTACCGAAGCAGTACACATCACGTGGATTTTTAATCCATGTGGGCAGATCTCGTCAAATCCACTAGAAAGTGACCAGATCCTACAACAAATTTTAATCTAGCCCTGTTGGGGATGGCTAGTATTCACAGAGAATAAAGTCAGCCCCCCTGGGCAGTAGTTTTAATAGTAATTCTACTATGTCTAATAAAAAAATTAGGCACTGGGAGTCTGATAAATAGAGTAAATATTTAGAATTTAGAAAACGATTGATGTTGTATTAGGGATGGTATGGGTAGCTTCAGTTATTCCCTAAGGTGGGCACTATATACCTACTAGTAATATTAACACTACTGTCCCTGCTAATCATCGTTCTATGAAGGCAACTCCCAGCATCAGATATACAGCCGGACGATTCTTTTTGACTATTCGGTGAATGTTTCTTGACGCCGACCACCAACTATGTGCTTCAGGCTAGGTTCTGTTACTTTTGTAGTCTGCGTACTGTACTTGTCAATCAAGTGAAAGTTTACGTCAAATTATGTATGAATATAGATTATGTAAAGAGATATAATTTACCATTTCTTCACACACACATCACATCTGGGTGGTCTTTCTTCAACCTTAGAATCTACTCACTATTACCATTAGGAGATGGGAGAGAAGGAATTCAGAAACTATAGGTATTGTCTTCGAAACGTACCAAGGGCCTGGGAGGAGAGGAGGGCGAGAAAGGTGAGACGGAGAAGCAGCATCATGGTGGTGTCGGTGGAGAAGACGAGGCTGCTACTGTTCTGTACTCATATGGATAACACATCTATCTCTCTCTCTCTCAGACGCACGTATACAACACCTGCTGTTCCTCCCACACTAAATCTTAAGATAAGATACTTTTCTGTTGTTATTTGTTCGTGTTTGAGAACGCTCTGAATCAGCCACACAACACTTGGGCAACAAGGGGATTTATGTTTGTTGTTGTTCAGTTGACAATTAAAATCCCTCTGCACTCAAAATAATTTTTCTCCTAGGGTTCAATTTATAGGGTATATTTCTGTGACCTAACCCAACCTCCCAGTTATTTAAACTCCCATTTCTCAATACCCAGATTCTCATTCTGTGACTGCATCCAACAGACATAATTTTCGACTTGTGTGAAGGAAATTGAATACTGGTACAGCCACAATCAAATAACCACCGACACTTTCCTTCCATCGTGCAAAGTTATCAGTATCATATTACAATATAATCATACAACACCTTACGTCAACTCAACCCCCTCAATTATTATTATGAGGTGCTGTAAAACCATACACGTGTTGTTCTTTATTACCAAGATATTTACTATGATGGAAGGTAAGTGTCGGTGGATATTTGATTGTGGCTGTACATATTAGATCCCTTAATATTAATGAGGGTTCTTCCTCCTATGCCTGTGCCCCACAATCATTACTTCAGTCCCTTTCTATCACGACAGATTAAGTCTTATTGTTTTTCTTCACTACTTAGAAAATCCTAATCCTAATACAACAATATTTACAAGGTACCGGTAACCTTCCGAGGTCCATCCTTAGTTTCCGACACATTTCCAGTCCGTTCTACTCATTCATATGGATGTTTAGGCCCTCTCTGTTCACTTCAATGACATCTGTATATTTTCAGAAAAATTGGAAATGCCTTTACAGGGGCTGTTACAAACGAAGGCACCCAACTAGTATGAGAGTCACTAATGGCCCCTAACATTGATACGGGATGTAATACTGATGAAAACTTCCAACACCACATGTGTGTCCTATAGTATTAGGCCCAGGGTAATCCTAATTTTTTTTTTTACCTCAACCTCAGGACTGTAGGCTGTCAGTAGCCCGTGACTCTTGCGAGGTCCCGAGATTATTGGGTGTCGCACTAGATGAGACAGTGGATTAGGATTGTTGAGTATGTACTATCGATGCCGGACAGCAAGCACAAAGATGATAGAAGGAACAGTTGGAGAATTGAAAGGGAACGACTGGGGCTGAAGAGGCGCTTAAATCATCAAAGATTTGCCCACAACACCACAGGCAATATTCCCCGTACGGAAAAAGAGTGTGTATGTGTGTGTGTTAGGCAATAAATACTATACTGTATATCATACAGACCAATTTCCAATTGTATGAAACAGTAAAGTGCCAGAGAAGAAAAAAACAAAAACAAAACAAAAAACGATTGCGCATGTGAATGGTGTTTAGCCTTGGTGAGAGAGTTGTGGGAATGACTACTTCATGACATCTGACACAAGTCTCACCAGCCTCATGATATGTACAGTTCCCTCTCACATCAACACATGTAAGACTCACTAATTACGTATTTTTTACAATATCGGCTACCATTCTCTAGTTTTAAAAATTGAAGATTGCATTGAATAATGTAGGGATCCCGCCCACACAGACGTAGAAACTCATGGAGAAAGCAGTGGGTGGACTAAAGTAAATACATTGGGGTGTGAATGTCATATGAATCTGTATCTAGATAGGTCTTGGGAAATAATCTATAAATTATATGGCTGGAAAGTATGAAACAGTTACTATACTACCGAAAACTTATCACCCGTGACTGACAAGTATCACCACATCAAGTTCAAGTTCAAGTTCAAGTTCAAGTTTTAGGGTCCCGCAGAGGGCCGCTCATGGGCGGCATAATATGCGGGGGTTGTGTAAAGAGTGGGGCTATTAACTACGTGAGATGGGAGATGATTCCACTCTTGGATGCTGCGGGGAAAGAATGAGTGCCTAAATATATCAGTGCTTGTCTGGTATGCATGGTATTTTAAGTTGTGGCTGCCTCTAGTGGATCGTATACTTGTAGGGTGTAGATATGTGTCTTTGTCTATGTCAACTAACTTGTTTGTGATTTTGTATATCATCTGTTGTCTGTGTATCTGTCTTCGTGTTACTAATGGGTCTAGTTTTGTGTCTTGTTTAAGCAAAGTGACTGATGTAGTGTGTCTGTAATCACGTCTGGCCCATCTTGCAGTCTTGGTTTGTATGGACTCTAATTTATTGATATTATTGTAAGTGTGTGGGTCCCAGACGGTGTCGCAATAATCTAAATGTGGCCGAACGAAAGTGTTATATGCAATAATTTTGGTGTCTGTGTTACACCTGCTGAGGTTCCTGTGCAAGAACCCCAGGACCCTACTAGCTTTAGCCCTGATGCTACCTATGTGTGTGTTCCACCTCATGTCCGCTGAGATGTGGACGCCCAAGTATTTGTGGGAAGTGACTGTGTTGAGGTTGGTGTTGTGTAATTGGTATGTATATGGAATGACATTATGGGCACGGGTAAAACGGATGTGATGGCATTTGTCTGGTCTAAATGTCATCTGCCACTTGACTTCCCAGTCTTCAAGTGCAGTTAGGTCGTCCTGTAGTCGAAGGCAGTCATTCCTATCTTTAATTGGTCTGTAAACTAAGCTATCGTCTGCAAAGAGTCTAGTGGTAGAGGAAAGTGAAAGTGGGAGGTCATTAATGTATGAAAGGAAGAGAAGGGGACCCAGGACAGTGCCCTGGGGTACCCCAGAGGTCACAGGAATAGATGGAGACTGACTACCGTCAAGAACTACACGTTGCTTTCTGGTAGTCAAGAACGTTCTAATCCAGTGAAGAAGTTGTCCCTGTATGCCATAGAATTCTAATTTGTGTAGTAGTCTTTGGTGAGGGACTTTGTCGAAGGCTTTGGCAAAGTCTAATACTATGGCGTCAACCTGTCTAATTTTTGTGTCATTGAGGGACTGCAAGATGTCATGAGTAGTTACCAGTAGCTGCGTCTCACACGAGCGTTTAGGCCGAAAACCGTGTTGACTGTCAGTCAGTATATTTTGCCTATCAAAGTGGTCCATTATGTGTCTATGAATAATCACCCTCAACATCACTATCTTACACCCTACAATATAGGACAAATAAACACACATGAACCTATAGCTGTACTGTAGGAGTATTTACATGTATTGAGGACATTCATCTGTACAGTACAATACAAAAGCTGGAAGTCTTGACTGTAATACATGGGCGAGGAAAGATGGAGTGTGACCGCATGGGAAGCCCAGCATGAAGAAACAAATATAATTAAAATAATTTCCATACATTCTATTATTCTATTGACAGTATTAATAGAAATAATATTAATAATTCATATATAAAGAAATATTTTATCTAATAATATGAATAATATTTTACAATACAAAAACCTTGGGCTTTAAATATAAAGAGCTTCAATTCAAGGAAGCAAGTCAAGTTCACAATACAACAAATATATGTATACTGTATATATAAATTAAATACTGAAAGTCATGATCGGGGCACAGTCTCCCTCCTAGCAAGACTGTCATGAAAAAAGAGAAAGTATTATACACAAGGAAAAACATATAACAAAAGTAGTTAAACCAAATATTACCCTCATTTCAGATCATAAAACTTTGCTTCCGTACTCTTGTATAACTGACGAGCTACATGTCTTCTGAAAATGTCAAAGAGCCACAGAAATTCAGAAATTGTTTGGGTAGGGGGGTGTCCATGTTGGAAGTCCATTACTGCTATCATGAACACTTGTTTTGAGTGATTGATGCTTTCCAAATCAGAGGGATACCATGCATCAGCCAATTAGATGCAAAGCAAATGCCTCTACTGTATATCTGATTGATATTGTATGGACTCATTCTGTCATCAAGAGTAAACAACTACCACTAGTCATTCACCTTTTGAATCTTGTGACACTGAGGCATCTTTTGAACGTGGCTCATCAATTCACTATGTTGCACGGAGATAACGGTGCAATAACACAGAAACAAAAATAAAGTCACGATAAGAAAACAAAATGTGCACAGTAAATCCATCTGAGGATCCATTATAAAGTAACACTGTAAATCATAGACTGTAACATGAGTAACAAGAACTACATCTCTAGATTTATTTTTACAAAAATCTGACATCATAAGGCTTCAAGCAAAGAGATTCACTGTAATCCAGGCCCAAGATCACATAAAAACACTCCATGCTCGGATCCAAGCATCATTCAATACGTAGACCAAGTAACTGGATAGCAGACACTGTGTTTGCTTATTTGATTCTGGTTTACCATTCCCTTTCTCTCTCTAATAAAAATAAAACTGTCCCTACTTGTGGTTATATAGGTCATGGTCTTGTAAATTTTGCTCTAAGTTTAACTCACATTATACTCAGGAAAACTGATTTACTGACAATACAACAGTTCCAGACCTGCTTATCAAACTGAAAGTGAGAACACAGTATGTGTAGCACTGAAACCGTTGGACTAACAATATTTTTACGGTATAGTTTTTCCTGCTATTGTTCTAGACTATTCTGTTAATAGATACAACATCTACAGGAATCTTGGTATTATTTACTCACACATATATGTTGTCTGGCTATCCATGCCTGTCACAGAACTTTCCCCAAACATAGCCACCTGGGTGAAACCTTACTTGTGTTCCTGAGCGGAGCATGGAGCTTGCTACACAACCCTGGACCCAGAAGAAGTCATCAAGAGTACCGGTAACCTGTAGCACAGTAACAGTGCTGTAATTAGGAGCAGCATGGTGACACAGCCGGAAATGTCACAAAATTACTTCCCCTGCCTGCTTGCAAAACTGATTTCTGGGTCAGTGTTCATAAAAGTTCTGAGAATCCTATGGGTTATTTTATAAGAGTAACAGAAAGCCTTCCATCCTCAATATCATACCCTTTGTCTGATTATTATTTTGTAGTTAATTAAGGAGAAATGTCTTACAAAATCATTAAGAACTTAAGATTCAGATTAAGATATACTTTAAGATCTTTTATGAAATCTGACCCAGCATACAGTAGATTTCCTTTCCCTGGCTTCAGATGACACCACCAGAACAAGCAGCATGCACGCAAGCCCACACACAGACACACACACAGACAGACAGACAGACACACACACACACACACACACACACACACACACACACACACACACACACACACACACACACACACACACACACACATGCACACAATGAGGCAGGTCCTTATTTAAGAACAGCATCTTGATCTACCATTGGGTATCACAGCTCAATGGTTGAGTATTTTGTCACCTGATGTCAACTGCTACTGATCATTATAATATTTCGACAATATACAGCATACTTCTGACAAGTTAACAAATGCAACCATCAAATTAAAAAACTGAGGATTATCAATGATACTGTCCTTAAATCGGCAATACTCAGGTCATGTCTTGTCTGTGCTCAGTCTCTTGATAGTGGAGTATAATATTATATATTTCCAAAGTAGTCCTCTTGTAACTAAATTGTCAAATGTCCACCACCATCTTGTCCTGCATCTTTACAAAGATTTATCTGGACTATTATCAGTGATTCATACCTTAGTGCATTCACATATCAAATGTTACTGATTTTATCTATTTATGTAAAGTTTTAATGACTTGTTTCCTCCAGAAACTCCCTCCAAGGTCTCCCTGCATTAATAATAATATTTGAAGAATAATGAAATATTTTCATGGAAATTTTGCTTATCAAGATTCATTAAGGGAATAGAGCATACAACTCTTCTACATTTGAAATTTCTTGCAAGACATATAATAGAAATAGATTCAACTCTTCAGGTAACAAACAGAACATTTCTCAAGCACATTACTGTACTGTTAAGATGCAAGACAAGAATATGGCTTTGTGTTCCTAGCACAACTCTTTCTAAGACAATAAGAAATTTTATATCAGAATGCCATTTCCCAGACTAATGATATGGCAACTATTAAAAGATATGAAAATAAATTCGTTTTGCACACATAAAAATGAACTACTGTACCTGTACTTCAGACTGAGTACTGTAATCTAAAATACTGTATAAGAGAAATTTGTTAGTCCTTTTCAAGACATTAAAATATAAAAAATACTGTAATACAAGCTGAAACTTTTCCTATGAATATACCTATAAGTTATACAAAACTCTGAATGGGAACAAAGTATCATATAATACTGTACTGTAGTACTGTAGAGTAGATGAAAACACATTTATAATAAAAATTCTGCCTGACCTAAATCACCACAAAATTACTAAGGAATTGTATAATACTAATACATCAGCTACTGAATCCAGAACACAATAAACAGAATCTTGAACCAGTGCCGGATTCAGACATAAACTAAATAAGCTACGACTTAAATTGGGGTCTCGACATTTTCAGGGACCTACAAAATTTATTTAGAATTATTATTTTTATGTGTCCTGCACTGTATATAGTACTGTATAACATATTTTACATATATACAGTATATACTGTATATGAAAGGAAGGAATGACAGTTGAAGAGCTGAAAAGGCTTGACTCGGGAAATAAATTGATTCAAAACACTTTAAGTACTGCCCACATCTCTGCAGGCAACACCACCCACAGGGGATTCACAAACATGATATTCCCAAGATGGAAAACTGTTGGACAATTTCTTAAGTTCTTGTGTCTCCGTTCACTTTGCAGCAAGCAGTTACCCGGTTATCAATTGTTGCCGGTCAATGACTGGGGAAGACTATAGACTCTGCAAGAGTGAGCAATTGTGAAGATGTGTGGGTAATGAAGATATTGACTACTGATTGCAGTTGCAACTTTCCCTAGTGGAGTCACTGCAGGGGCAAGCAAGTCCAACACAGTGCTGGTCCCACACCCACATAAATTGGGAGGGTTGATGTCTGCAAATGTCATCCAGCCTTTATAACCAGCTGCCAAAATCAATCCTCCTCACACAGTTAATATATCCCTGGTATATTTTTTTACAGAATATACTAAATCATAATTTTTTATAGAAATCAACTCAACCACATTGATACATGAATAACCAATACTGTAAAACAGTAATATGAAAATAATATTAATGCATTTTTCACTAAAAATACTTACAGTAAAAGGCAATTACATGTTTTCAAGTTTTGTGAGGCCTTTCGGAGAAATTATTTAACAAACGGTCTCCAGGCTTTATATAGTTAGGGTCTCACCAAATCTAAATCCGGCACTGATTTGAAAGATGTTTTATTCTGGTATTGTCAGCAGACACTGGGGGAAGGTGCTTGAAAGTTATTACACCTAAGCACTGTGAACTGTCCTCTCTCTCCTGAATGAGGTATTACTGGAATCCTGCAAATTTCGTATTACGGTATATAAAAAATATACTTCAGCTTCAACTAAAATTCACATATCTGTGGCTGCCAATAATGCAGGAAAAAGATTAAACTTGAATTTGAATTTCTGTCATCTATTAACTAACTAAGTAACGCCTCTACCACACAGACGCTGCTTACACCATACATGAAGTCCAACCTTTAGGTACTATATCTTACATACAATGTTTAAGTAAAGTTTGCATAAATGATGTATCTTAAGCCTATTGAAGGGAAGAGTTTGGCTGGCCTGATATGGGCCTTCTGGCGAAACATCTGTTGATGACCCTACAGGCTATATACTGTATATATAAAATGATATGCTATTCACTGATATAATTCTGTGTGTTAATAGATAAAGTGAAAGACAGGCTACATGGGCTGGCCAGCTACAGTCACTCCAGCCGCGGTCCTAAAAATGAGAGAAAAACACCGATACTAAAGTAGAGGAACTGCACTGCACCACTCAGTACTTGGGAACTTCCAACCTGACAAGGGATTAAGAGTGACTGTTGGTATGCTGAATATATCTCACCCAGTCAGGATTCATCCAGCATGCCTTTAAGAAAGAGTCTTGTCACCACCATAAAATATTCTACACCTCACTTGGTTCTTTTCTTTAACACACTCTGGTTCTTGCATTCCAATAAAAAACTAGTCTTTCTGCTTTTGATTCTGTCTGTATCACTGGGATAAGTTAAAAAATATGAAGGACTACTGTATTCCAGAAATTCACTTTTACACAAACTGCATTTGATCTTACTCTCTCTGGTCCATATGTGTGAATATACAGTACTTAACATGATTGAGGAGAAAATATTTCCAACTCAGGAACTACGTGTAACACATGTCACACACAGACTGAACATACACAAATACACACACACACAGTTCTGAAGCTTCTGAACAATATTTGTATGAAATTCTGTGCCTCAGTTGTGTGAACTCACAGCTCAGGTCATCTGGCCTCAACACAAGTTTCAACCCCATCTGTGGAGTGGTATAGAAGAGTATGAAATTTGTGAGTTTTCACGGTTTCTGCCTCTTACTTGTATAGCAATAGAAAGATTAACTGAAAACAACCAAATGCAGAGTTCAGAATCGTAATACATCCTCAGAGTTGATTCTTGAGCTAAGTCCAGACTGTTTCTTGTTCCTCAGTTTTGGTTGGAGGAAGGCTGAGGTAGCCACTAAACCCACCATGTGCTAAGGTGGTGGTGGGGTAAAAAGTCACGTTTGTCTACAGAGTGTCAAGGCGACACTTCAGTAACTGCCACAGTGGCCTCTCCCTTTCCCTGTCCATCAGTCTCCTGAATGGGGTGAGGTGGAGAGGTGCCAGTAACTCGTCCAGGTGGTCCTGTCCCACCGCCTGCCTTGGCTGAATCACGTTCAAATACTCTACGTGCTGAGGCAAATTTAGCCTCAAAGTCGACCTGTGCCTCAGAGCGTTTGTGCTCAGATGTGTGTGAGTGTGGCTGTCGTGGAGGAGTGTGTGGGCTGGCTGGCAACACAGTAGCAGGGTGGGCACGGTATGACTGGCCTTCAGTCTGGCTGGAGTCTGGAGGGGTTGTTTCAGTGGCTGTGGTTGACTCAGTTGGTGGGGATATGACAGTGGAGGTGGTAGTGGAAGTGTCTTGAGGCTGGGAAGGGGATGGATCATCCTGAGGCAGATCGTCTCGAGGCAGTGTGAGGGTAGCATCATCCCGGGGTAATGTGGTCAGAGCAGGGTCACCAAGAGGGATGTTGTAGCCCCCGCGAGAGTGGTAACCAGATGAATTATCAGTAGAAGGTGTGGACTGGCGAGTATCCAAATTATTTTCATCCAATACTGGTGGGTGAGGACAGCGGTGGTCAGGGTAGCAGCCAGAGTCCCTTCCATGGTCACCTCGCCGCAGTCCTGCTCCACTACCATCTGCAGTGTCAGCCTCACCATCAGACTCATCAGCATCATGAAGGAGAGCCACAGCAGTCAGCAATTTGGCACAAGTTTCCGGATCAGTGATTCCCAGACACGCCAGGTCTCCACGCTCAATTTCACGGAATTGGTCCAAGTCCTCATATCCATTTAGCACAAACACCTGTTGGAAGACCAAAGTTTAAAATTGAGTTCATATTGCAATAATTTCATAGAATTTATTATTATTTTAACATTAATGGTATTCCCCTATACCCCATACTGCAATCCATTGTAGGGTGACCATTAACAAGCAGCCCTGAAGCTGTTCTATCACAACTCATCATAACCTCCTCATATCACACCACACCACATTCAGTCATGCATTTCTTTATGCTCTTACATTTTTTCAGCAGTTCATTTGTATTCCATACAATCTCTTTATCAAATTTTACTTTCAATCCTCTCATGTGGCTAAAAATTACTCGACATTTTTCACTTCGTATTACCTGAAACGTTCAATTATAGTTCACACTCTACTATCATTTGCATATTCATCATTAAATGACACCTCACTTGCCCTCTTCAAGAAACTGTATTACTTCTGACTCTGTCTCTTCAACACTGTCTGGGTTTCATACAGTACTTGATTCAGAACCACTACATAAGCAATTAATGTTGAAAGACTCTTACTTTTAACCATACAAACCTGAATAAGCTGTGAGAGGTGGAGCCGTGACAGAAGTTCTTCCAGAGTGTGAGGGCGGCCACGACGAGAAGCAGAAGAACCAGTGCCACCTTCACTTCGCTTAGTCCGTCCCTCACGTCCCTTCCGTGCTGGCCGATCCACCTCTTCCTCCACCAATATGAATTTGAAGTGGCCGACCCGCCCATCAATGCATCCCTGCCACTGGCCTGATGGATTCTTTGCGATTATGTTGATGGTGTCGCCCTTCTGTTAGGTAGAGCAGGATGTAATGATAGATAGGAAAGCAGTACTTGACAGAATAAAGAAATGAGAGGGAAAATTCTGAGATGAGCAGTGCGGAGCCAAGGAAATGTGTTTGAAGAATCAGTTTGTTGTTGTTGTTGTTGACATTCTCCTGGGGCAGAATGACCTCCAGGGGCCGGATACTCAAAACGCGCCTTCACTGAAGGCGCCATTCGAGTGAAGGCGCCTTTTGATTCAGCGGGTCGAAGGCGCCTTTCAGAAAGGTGCGATTGCGATACTCAAAAAATTTCAATTGCACCTTTGGTGTGCCTTTCGGCGATTTTGCGCCAAATCCTCAAAGGGCGCCTTTTGATACTCCAGCCAATCACAGCAGACCTATCGAAGTGTGCTTAGGAAATGTAAACCAATCACAATCTAGTATTTCGAAGAGTGGTCTGAGCGGATAACAGACATTAATAATAAACAAACATTAAATGACGGGACAAATGACATAACAACGGAAATATGGACAATATATATAATTGACTAGGAATATTTACCATGATTTCAGCATCTTAATAAATATAATTGTTAACATTGATTTTAGTTACAATATTAATTAAATATCTAAGGTGTTCATATAAAATAAAGTAGTTATTGGGTTATGATACACACGCGAAAAAAAAATATATATCATGTTAGGCTACACGGAGATGGCCAAGAGGTTCCGATCATAAAATTTATGTTTTTTTCTAATAAATCGTATATAGCCATAATATGGTAATAATGGCTGCATTAATTTGTCCCATATGATATAATTATGTAACCTATATACATATGAGTAAACTATTTAGTGCTACAAAATCAAAATCGTCACTACCAATATAGACCTAACCTACTTCAGCTGGCATTATTGTTTGGTTAGGTCTGACAGTGATTGACTCCGCAAGAATCAAATTGTTTTTTATATTTTATACTACATAATTATCGATTACATATAATTATATTAAATGGTTCACACTGATATAGCCATTATTACCTTATATTGGCTATAATACACATAATATTATTTTCACAAAGCCACAGTCACGCACGCACTCTTATAAGTAGTTGGTTATTACATAACACATACTATACAGCAGTGGCCAAGATTTATTGTAAAGGGGCAAATATTTAATAAATATACATATATGTCCGGTATTATATCAAAATACACACAGTTCAAATAGGCATGAAATTAAATTAGTTAACTACGTGACGTGAACTGCAATGAGTGGGAAAGCTATACGAATTGGTTATCATGTACCATATATACTTCCACGAGTCCACATATAATTAATTTTTTTTATTCTATCATAACTTGCTACTCATTATTTATATTCTGTGGCAACCATTACTCTCTTAAAGTATTGAGGCAGTATTACATCTAATTAGGAGTGAAGAGCTATCTGAGCCTATCATTCACCGCCGACGTATTGTTGTTTTTATTCATCAAAAGGCGTCTTTCCATCGATACGGCTGGTCCGACCCAGCCGTTGCTCAAAGGTGCTAATAGCAGTTGTTTCCAATATGGCCGCGCCCAGGGAAAGTTGTTGTTGTTGTTGAAGTTCCTCAAGCTGTCTGGCCGAGGGAAATTTTGAGTATGCATCGTTTGGGAAAAGGTGAGATCGAAAGGCGCTTTCGGAACAAAAGGCGCCTTTGCACGCTTTGAGTATCCGGCCCCTGCCCTTTAGAATCAGTTTGTTTTGCATATCAATGAAAACACAACATCAGTACTGTATTACCCATAAGGCAACACATCACATGTAAAGAACTGCTTGGGTTTACTCCATTTTCATCATCAATGGGTGGTGCACAAATCATAGTCTGTATCATTTATTAACCAGAAGAAGCACAAACTGAAGCTGTATGGTAGATGTCTTATAAGAACTATACAGGTATTGGAATCATGTCTTAAGCTGGTGAAGAGACCTAACTTAAAATATGCTTGATAAAATGTCCATCTCAAAAAGATAGCAAAGGCTTGCATAATATTTCCTTGGGTGTATTCAGATGACAAAGTTTGTGAAAATATTATGAATCTATTAATCATTTCTAGGTCACGCAAGTGACCTTACATAATTTATTAGTTTACAAAACTGCCTTACTACTGAAAATCCTTTAATATAATTTCTACAAAAGATCTTTTGGAGAAACTGTTGGAAGTTGCAGTCTTCCTCTGATCTATTGAAATAAAAATAACAATACCATTGACTCACATGGACAATACATTACATTGAGGACATACAAAACAACATTATTCATTCAATCATCCCCAGCCTGTCCACATGTGTTACCTTAAACTTGAGGGCGTGTTGATCATAAGGTGAAGGGTGACAGTCGACCAAGGCCCGGGCCCGACCGATAAAAGGACCAGTGTAGGGCTCGGCTTCCTCCCCTGACAGACTAGACCGGTTGCTGCTGGATGCTCCCACTACCAGAGGAAGTAATTATCAACCAGTTATATACATGTACTGCACTTTATAATTTCATCATAGAATACTGTACACACCCTGTGGTATGTATAATAAAGGAAACTATTAAATAATTTTGTAATTAAAGCAACTGATGCAATGGATACTTGTTCTGAAATTAGCCCATTATGAAACATATAAATTAAATTCCAGATAATAAACATGAATGTACTGCAGGACTCTTCAAAGTATACTGTACTGGAATGAATGTCAGCATGAAGAAAGAAAAGGGAGGCAGAAGAGTGTTCCTAAAAGGAGTAGAGGTAGCAAGGGTGGAAAAATGTTATTATTTAGGATCAAGTATTCAAAGTACTGTAATGGAGAGTGTGGTAGAGAGTGCAACAACAGGTGGGTGTGGGTGGAGAAGAGTAACAAGGTAATTTACAGGAAAAGGGTATCTTCAAGAGTAGAGGGAAAAGTTTATATGACAGCTGTGAAGCCAGCTAAGTTGTATAGGTTGGAGGCAGTGGCAATGACAAAAAGACAAGAGGCGGAGCGGGAGGTGGCAGAGTTAAAGATGCTGTGATTATTGTTGGGAGTGATGAATATGACAGGACTATGAATTCCGGAGAAACAGAGCAGATATGACGGTTTGGAGATAAAGTGACAGAAGCAAAGTTGAGATGGTGGGGACACATACAGAGGAGTGAAGAGGGGTTGATTGGGAAGAAGATATTGAAGATGGAGCTGTCAGGCAGGAGATGAGGAAGGCCAAGGAGACAGTTTATGGATGAGGTAAGGGAAAATATGCAGATGGATGGTGTGATGGAGGAGGATGCATGACACAGGGGGAGATAGAGACTTATGATCTGCTGTGGTGACCGAGAATGGGAGCAATTGAAAAAAGAAAAAGAAGAAAAGAAGTTGTCAGTTATTGGTTTAAGGTCCGTGTGTGTATGTGTGAAGATACTGTACCTATAGGGATAGTAGAGGATGGAAGGCTCTCGTAGGAGGCGGCAGAGGTGGGGTGTGGGCGTGGAGGGGCTGGGAGAGAGGTGGCAGAGGAGCCATGGGGTGGTAGGGGTTTGGAAATGTCGACAGGAAGGGAACCAGGGGAGCTGGAAGTACTGCCTCGTGGGCTCTTGAGGCGGGAGATCTTCTTCTGCATGTCCCGTCTCAGCCCTCGCATCCGACCCACTAAGGAGGCTGACCCAGTGTGCTGAAATGATTTGCATAGAACAGGAACACTTTATATACTAAAGTTACAATACTCGATAACAATGAAAATGTAATATCAATATCAGGAATACCTGTATGTGTAAAGAAAATCAATGATAACAATGACCAGCATTTTCAGGGAAAAGGGCTATATAGTGCACCTGTAAATGTCAAATTTATCACCTGCTCACAAAGACAGGTAACGAAATATGAATCACTTAATAATCAATCCCATGGGTTTCTAGCTGTATCAATAGGCCATTTAAAAACCCCAAGTTTTACTGAAAACATACTATTGAAGCTACATTTCATTCAAAGTTGTAGCCTAGCAAAATACAAAAATTCAGTCATCCTCTTTTCCTCCTTAAAAAAATCTTGGATATATGACTTGTGGCAGCAAGTGTTGTATTGTATAGTAAATGTAAACAGTGCAGCAGAGATCAATTTGATTTAATTAAACTTACCCTGTTTTACAAGACAACATATTTGTCTAAATGCACAGTACAAGAATATGGTTTAAAGTATGAGAACCCACCTCGAGGTCATCCTGCTCCTCGTAATCTGAAGAATGTGAGGGTGAATGGCCATCCTCACTCCCACCACTCACACTACTCCGGCTCTGAAACACAACACACTCTGGTGAATTACAGTGTATGAGTATTAGCTGTACAAAAACTTCTTGTTTTTTCAAGAAACGCCATTGACAGAGCTGAGACTCTTAACCCACGCCAAGTAGAATACTTTCAAATATTTCACTAATTTAAGGCTCTGTAAGTCTGGAGTAAAATAACTGAAGAAAA
The DNA here is from genome assembly GCA_033782935.1 of Petrolisthes cinctipes. NCBI lineage: Eukaryota > Metazoa > Arthropoda > Malacostraca > Decapoda > Porcellanidae > Petrolisthes > Petrolisthes cinctipes. The sequence goes on along the minus strand of JAWQEG010003366.1, from coordinate 14,044 downwards.
AGAAGCTCAACCTGGTCAAAATTTGATTCCCAAGTCTGTTAATGGTATTCTTCCAAATAATTTAATCATATAGTTATAGTCCGTCAAGATGCAAACATATAGGCAGACCGAATGGTGGTTAATTAAGACATAATTTAAGGTAAAACCTCTACAGACTCTTCTCTGCTACGGAAGTACTGTAACCTATATTATCAGCTCAAAAATGATTAGTTAAAGAAAAAAAAAATTATAATCATCTACAGTCAGTCAGCTCATATTGAAGTTCAGTCGATCCATCAATCATTCTTGTGCCTCTGTATTCCTCGGTGGGTTCATATTTTAATTAACCCTTTTAAGTATCTATAATTTCAGGAGTTTGGTTTGATTTTCGAGATCATGATTGTTTATTGATATACTGTCTACCGGGCTATTTACTACTTCTGCTGGATGGGAACTGAAATTGATAAAAAGGGTCATACATTTTCGACGACTTGTTTTGAATCTCAGATATTACTTTTTATACACAAGCATATAGTAGGTAACAACAAGCAGCTTAAATTATCTTTAAAGTATCTATTTTGCTTTGTTCCTTTGCGTTACAAAAGCAGAGGAATAAATGATCAGCCAAGAGTAAGGATTTATAACTATTTCCTTTCAAAAAGTAAAAATTATTATAATAATATTCACAAAATCCCCGTTTAAAGAAATATGAGCGAGTTCATATAGGTCTACCGCTGGTTCTGTAAAAACCAGTTGGGTAACTATAAATAAAACTAACATAATACAGTCATGATTAATTAGACAAATTTCCGAGAATACTTTATTTCCTTATTAGAAAGTTATATAACTAACTCGTGTGTTTTCACACCTTTCCTCGCATATCTTAAGTATATACATACATATAATATACACACCCACCCACGTGTCATTCCAACGCGGATATACTGTGAATAAAGACACACAACCAACTCCCTCATTCACAAGGCCATCGTGATGCGCCAACACCTGTGCTCTTCCCCCCTCACCTCCCAACCCCCCAAACACACACCTGCGATCAACTACTATACACAGTACACACACAGGACAAATCAGCACACTTGTTACTGGAGTTGAGTTGGCGTACACTTATAGTAGACCACTTACTGAATATTTATCCCCATTTACTTCCTTTTGTCACAGCTACAGGAAACACGAACCTCGGACACAAGTTAGCATAAAGGTTAACTATTATTTGGTCGACACTCAACATATCAGCCACGATAAGATGGTAGTTGCTTGGAGGGGAAACAAACCTATAGGGTCAATTGTATTAATATCTAAACCGAAGATATTTGAGTCTAGGCTGTACAGTTTTGAATTCGTAACTTTGTCCTTGTTCCTATATTACTAAAATATTCTGGAATCCTTGGAAAAATACAGAACGACCACTTCCTCTTTGCTTTGGTACTGAAGGCTACTAGACACTCTGTCACTTCAAACAGTATGTATAGTGGTATTGAATGATGACTCTATTGAGGTCGTATTCAACATACCTTGACTGCTTTAAATTTTCAGACAAGTTTTATAAATCTCATACTGTGTTGTAGGCAGTGGGTAAGTAAGCAGCATCGGTATCGAAGTTATCGATTTCTGTTTTTAGAATAATATTTTTTTAGATTTTAAAATAATTTAAAATGTATAATGGAGTTCGTTCCACGCCATGAGGAGATTATAACCCTGGAAAAATGTTAAGCAACCTTGAAAAGACCCTGACTGTACATACATACTTACTTCCTGGTTCTTACTGCACATATACCAAGTAAAACCAAGGCACGATTATTTCAGTCACGAAGCTTAACAATCTTTGGAAACAAGGAGGCTTTTGCAGTTATGGTCACGCAGTTTTGATGCAGCTACAAAAAAAGCAAAACAGCTAATCTACATTTTTATCTTTATTGTTATTTTCTAACCACTAGTGTAGTAAAGTCTGTACTAGATGCGTTAATAAAATTGTGCAAACATCACCTACGTAGAGGTAAACAAGGCATCGGTCATGAACAACACAAGCACCAAACACATCACCAACAGCAGCAGCACTTACAACACAAACAAGACCAGCCAGCAACACAAATAAACACGAAGGCATCACATAAGAACACAACAACAACATCAACAACAAAGAATCAAACTCAAAACGTGTGGCGCAGAGAGAAGCGTTTCTGATGGTGATGCTCAGTCCAGACTCACTCACAAGGAGAGGTGAAGACGTGGGTGAAGGTGCAGGTGAGGGAGGCCTAAGGCGATGTAGTAGCCTCCCCAGCACCCCGCCTCGCTTTTGTTGTTGCTCCCCACCAGTATAGTCCTCTGCCCCGTGGGTGGTGTCTGGTGGAGGCGGGGTGAGGTGCAGGACAGGCAGCTGGGGTGACTTGCTGTATCCCGCCGCCCTCCGTTGTTTAAGGCTCCACCCGACTGACTTATGGGAGAGACGAGGGGCGAGAGTGGCACGAGGGGACACCGAACTGCGCCTCCTGCTGCCTCCGGAGCGTGAAGACGTGTTAGACACCAGACTGTGGGGTCGCCGTCCTGTCCCACTCTGATCTTCCTGCAGGTCCATGTAGAATGTTGACGTGGGAGTAGTAGTACCCTCCCGGTCACCTCGGAGCACCAGGTGTGACAATCGCCGCATCCACAAAGGCATCTGTCGTGTCCTTCCCATCCCACCCGCGGGCTTCACATCATCACCGCTGCCGCCGCCACTCCTTACGTTAACAAGTGCCTCGGTCAGCAGTCGCGGCAACAGGTCTGAATGCCGCCACTTGCGCTTCAGTGATTGTGGTGGCATCGAAGTGGTGACAGTAGGATGTGGTGGAGGTAGTGGTGGGTGGCGACGGAAATGGACCTGGAGTGTGTCTTTGCCTTCACCTTCCGGCACCATAATAAGCCCAGCCACTCCATCCCTGTCTCCTTTACTGTTACCTGAGTGTCCTGTCTGGGTCACACATGTTGAGGAAGGGCTGAGGTGTAGGTGACACCCTGACGGCCGCCGCAGGGCAGGCCGCGGCCGCGATTTCCAGCGGCAGGACACACGGCGGGAGGGACGACGGCGCAGGGAGGCGGAGCGGGCGGGGCGAGACTCCCACTGCCATGACACCTGAAGTAGGTCTTCGACTGGCATATTTGGGGGCTCCGTATGGCACCGACCTGACGGGGCAGTAGGTGGGGATACATAGCGGCCCCGCCCCGCCCCGCCTCTGCTGCCCTGTCCATGCTGTTTGGCACCCCATGTCACTTTCCCTCCGGTATGTGCATGGGAGCGTGGTTCGTGTCCCAAGGTGAGGTAGTGAGTGGGGCACGACTCCCTTGGGTAAACCTCACTCACGTGAATTTCTGGGGGATTCACTTCCTCACTGTGGGAGGCAGTATTTTTCGTGTCAACTACAGAGGAGTCATTTGGAATGGAACCTGTGCCAGAAGGTTCGGGAGGATTGGGGAGGCGGGGTGGGGTGGGTGGGGGTTCACAGAGGGAGGAGAGGGAAGAGGATGAAGACAAGGTGATGGCTGAGGTGAGGCTGAGGTTCAGAGAGCTGTCACTACCTGAGTGGTGGTTGTCGTCCCCATCTGTATGTTGTGTCAGGGCCTTAGGTGCCACCATAACCCTTCCCCTCAACCCCCTAACCCTCACCACCCCGTCCTCGCCTCTCACATGGCCCTCAGAGTCCTGTAGAGACCGGTGTAGACAGAGGACAGAGAGCATATGGCAACTACACCCTCGCCTGTAACCTCCAGGGGCAGGGGCAAGGGTAGCCTCCTGAAGGCCAATTCACAGGCCTAGAAACATGGTGGCACAGCTGTGACGTCACACACCAAGTTGTTCTGGCAGTATTGCAGATTGACAAAATTAATGTAATAGAGTTTGACAGGTGCCACTTTTTCTTTACATACTGCTAAATGTTGTAGCTGCAAAATTGTCGCTCCCTCAGACCTGTAATATGTGAAAAGTTTACACGTAAGATTCTATCACTTTTAACACTACATTCAGTTTTCTTCCTATTAAACACTTTGCTGTCCTTTCTTCATAATATATTTCCATTTCATTTTAATCTTCTCGCCCTTGACTGACAAGTGTCAGTGTCAATACACTTTTGTTGTCTCCCTCTTCACGAACGTTCACACTTATAGACGGGACACATTTCAGTTTTCATTTATGTGTCACTGCTCTCACTTCGAACTTTACTCCTGCACACCTCTGACAACTAACTCACACACACACACACACACACACACACACACACACACACACTTGTCACTGCATGCTGCCACATTTGGCCTCTTTCTCAATGCATACACACAGACGCACAAGTTGGCAACCGCAAAAGATACTTCGACAAAAATGGCTCTTCTTAATTTAACGTCAGCGAACTGGCACTGTCTTAAGTCACACCACGTGATGTCAAATGACGTGGCATGTCAAACAATAATTTATGTACCGACCCGGGCGTGAAGTTATTAATTACAATTGGGTTCGAGGTAAAGATATTAAAGTTAAGGGAAAAGTATACAGTGGTAGTAAATCTGAAGTAACTGCTTCCTCCAAACTATTCCAAGCAACAGGACGCCAATATATTTGCTCGTCTAGTCCTGTTTCCTGGCATTCTATGGAGGAATCAAGACACTCTAAATGTACCAAAAGTGTGTTATCCTCTTAAGGTAACCCAGGTTGTTCATGGTACACTCAAACTCACAAATTTCTACTTCCTGAATTAACCTGAATAATTATCTTACCCCACACTACAAAAAGGGTAAAGTATGTTATATGACTGTTAACCATTCTGAGTGTGCTTGTAATTATGATTGACTAGAGTACAGTCTTTGTTGAAATGCTTCTATTTGGTCCTGGTCACTTGGTTTGTTCGGAAGGCCATTATTATTATTATTATTATTATTTCGCACGAGTGATTCACGGTAAAGGTGTTGGCGGTAACTGAGATGGTGAGAGACTAACAGCAGTGCTCACCAACAGGCCGCTCTCTCTCGCTCTCTTGCTCTCTTTCTCTCTCTCTCTCTCTCTCTCTCTCTCTGACACACAGGAGGGTCCACAACACACATACAGTACACACACACACTCACCAAACCACACACACGCACGCTCACAATTACATTTACACGATGACACAAACTCCCCTTTTCACCCCTTCACACACACACACACACACACACACACACACACACACACACACACACACACACAGGGCAAAAACTCTCCAAAACAACACATGTGACGCAGTAAGTGTAACAACTGTGGCTCCTATCCAGCCTCACCTACACTTCCATCACAGTATCAACACCAACACGACCCACTGACACCTGCTCAACACACTCACTCTCTTTCCGTTTCCCCAACTTCATAAAACAGTCAGGTGTCACTTGAATAGAATTAAGTGCTCTTCAAGATTGTGGTGGCGTTTCGTAATTATTTTTTTAACTATAGTATATACAAATGATTATCAAAAGCCACAACCAAACATTAATTATCGACAGTCATGGTGTTAATCGAAGTAGTTTGACCCTCTCAGTAACAATTAATCACGCGTCTTTCTGCCGAGGAAAAACTTCTGAGTGAAACTGGTGTCCAAAAGAATTAGGGGTTAAGTCACCATCACAACACTATTTTGTTTTAATAATTTTCCCTTCGTCCCCGTCCTCTGTAACCTCAGTCTTGATTCGCGAATTTATCTCTTTCTTTCTCTAAAAACGAGTTGAAGAACGAAGGGTACTCTCAATTGACACGAGGACGGTGGAAAATATACACAGTTTACATAATATCAACCATAGCATCGACACTTCCAATAAGCACATGATAAGTTTCCTCTCTATCAATTAACCTAAAAACGAGTGAGCTGGAGGAAACATCAACTATACACCTGAGGACGGAGAAAAAAAATAGCCCAGAGTAAAGCCTACTTCACCTCGCAGCACAGACGAATCACACTCACACACATACACACTTGTCCTAGATACACGGGATGTGCGATTCGATTTTGTTTTCAATTGGTTTTGGTGTTTGCATTCTTGTGACTCTTCATCTTCACTCCCGTTGTTGTTGTTGATGTTGTTGTTGTTGAGATGCGAGGCTGCCACACACTAGTTGCACGGTGTTGTGTACTGGGAGGAAACAACGTAGGCAGGCAGGTTTGGTTGGTTGGGAGGGAGGGAGAGAGAGAGAGAGAAAATGAGAGAGAAGGAGAGAGAGGTGAGACACTATATACTGGCTGGCACTGAAGCAGACTGGCACACCTCACACTGACACCCTCCTCACTCCCTGCCTACCTCTCTCCCTACCTCACTTCTGTCCACTCTTCCCTTCCCTTTCCCTTCACTTCCTCTCCCCTTCACATAAGTCCACCCTTCCCTTCCCTTCCTTTCCCTTCCTCTCCCCTTCACTTAAGTCCACTCTTCCCTTCCCTTCCTTTCCCTTCCCTCCCTTCACTTCCTCTCCCCTTCACTTAAGTCCACTCTTCCCTTCCCTTCCTTTCCCTTCCCTCTCTTCACTTCCTCTCCCCTTCACATAAGTCCACCCTTCCCTTCCCTTCCCTCCCTTCACTTCCTCTCCCCTTCACTTAAGTCCACTCTTCCCTTCCCTTCCTTTCCCTTCCCTCCCTTCACTTCCTCTCCCCTTCACATAAGTCCACCCTTCCCTTCCCTTCCTTTCCCTTCCCTACCTTCACTTCCTCTCCCCTTCACTTAAGTCCACTCTTCCCTTCCCTTCCTTTCCCTTCCCTCCCTTCATTTCCTCTCCCCTTCACTTAAGTCCACCCTTCCCTTCCCTTCCTTTCCCTTTCCTCCCTTCACTTCCTCTCCCTTTCACTTAAGTCCACCCTTCCCTTCCCTTTCATCCATCCTCTTCATCAACTATTTCACCCTTTCCTCCCTTTTTCCCTCACTTCAGTCCACCCTTACCTCTCTTAACCCTTAATTTCTTTCCCTTCTTCCCCGTCCTCATCTTCCTCACCCTTCCCTTTCCTTCCCTTCATCATCTATCTCACCCTTCCCTTCCTTCCTTCCTCATTATTCGTCTCGCCCTTCCATCCCCATCCCTTTCCTACCCCCTTCATCAAATATCTCACCCTTCCATCCCTTTCTCCCGTCTTTCTTATCCTTCTTTATCAACTGGACTACCTTCCCCCCTGCACTCCCAACTCTCTCTCCAACTCTCCCTTATATTACCAGTCTTACCTACCTGTCCTTCTCACTCTATCTCTACTATCCCACTCCGTCCCACTCACTCACTCACACTCCGTCCCACTCACTCACTCTAATTCCCTCACCTTCTGATTCTCCTTCGATCATAATTCCTCCCCTTCTACCCCCTCCCCCCTCAACCCTACCCCCCTCCCCCAAACCATGACACTGTGTTGTAACATTACTTTCCTCCCCTCCCTCCGCCTCCCACCTCCCTCTCCCCAATAATTCCTCTCCCACTTGATTTTGGCACTGTTTACATCCTCACTGACCCCTTCCCCTTCGACCCCCTCCCATTCCCCCTCCCTTCCACCTAATATTTCACCCTCCTCCCACGATACTCAGTCGGTCACACCTGCTCTACCTCACCCCCACTTCTACCTACCACACACACACACATAAACACACTTGTATATAAATTCTTATCTTTCCTTTTCCTCCATCTTTTTCGTCCCTTCTCCCTTCTTCTACACACACACTTGGGGGGGGCCCTTCACCCACACACGAGTGCCTATAGCCTTCTTATCAGCTTTGCCTCCCACCTCCTCCACCCCCCAAAACCTCTCTCACCCCCCTCCCCACACACACATGCTTTACCCCTTCACCCCTCACCACCACAACAGTCCCTCCTCACAACACTCACTCCACCACCACCACCACCACCACCACCACGTGTATTCTTCTCTATTATAATATAAATCTAAGTCAACATATAGGATTGTGGATTTATTTTTCTGTGCATGTGATGTTTTGTATATTCCTTCAGACAGAGACACAAAATAATAGCAAACAACCAAAACGTATCCAAAACATAACATCATAGTAGATATATAATAATAATAATAATAATAATAATAATAATAATAATAATAAAAATAATAATAATAATAATAATAATAATAATAATGATAATAATAATAATAAAAATAATAATATAATAATAGTAGTAGTAGTAATAGTTACATAATTTTGTTGCTTAATGTAACAATCACTGCCGTTATTATACAAATAATTATGACCATTAAAATAATATGGCAATAATTATCACTTCTATTGTCACAGCTAAACGTAGAGCTGTTTGCGATACATACTAGTAATAAGAGGGTTAATGAACTTACACAGGCAGGTAGGTACAGTAGGTGGTCAGGTACCGTAAGTTATAAGGACACAGTAACTATCAATGTCTGTCTGTCTGTCTGTTTGTGTGTGTATGTGTCAGTAAGCAGTCTGCAGGAACACAAGTGAGTGAGTGAGTGACTGGGTGTGTTTAAATGTGTAAGTATATCGTATTTATTATGTTGTTCTGAGAAGCATCACCAAAAGTGCCTTAGTTCCTAGATCATGATTTCATAGTCGAGGTTCAAGGATAGGTTATAGATGAGTTCTGAGAAGGGGGTCATTACACACACACACACACACACACACACACACACACACACACACACACACACAAAGAGAGAGAGAGAGAGAGAGAGAGAGAGAGAGAGAGAGAGAGAGAGAGAGAGAGAGAGAGAGAGAGAGAGAGAGAGAGAGGAGAGAGAGAGAGAGAGAGAGAGAGAGAGAGAGAGAGAGAGAGAGAGTCACTTAATTAGGAGGGGAGAAAGACAGGAAGGTGGGAGGGAGGGAGGGAGGGAGGGAGAGGTTGTTTGAGGTAACATGCAAGAGGTGAGAGTGGAGGAAGAGGAAGAGGTGAGAGGAGGTAGGTCATTCCAACATGTAAGTATTGAAATAATAATAATAATAACAAAAGACAACAACAATAATAACAATAACAATAATAAAAAATACTACTACTACTACTAATAATAATAATAATAATAATAATAATCTCCTCAAAGTAAATAAAT
>JAWQEG010003366.1:0-2500 GCA_033782935.1 Petrolisthes cinctipes | reverse complement strand
ATTCATACAAGATTAGCAAAAGCAGATTCCAATGTACTGTAATCATTCTCGCCTTGAGGGGGTGCGAGAATAGGGGGACAGGTTTGGGGGGTGTGCGGGAATAGGGGGACAGGCTTGGGGTGGGTAGAAAGCCTGTCCCTTATTCCCGCACCCCCCTAACCCCCCCCCCCCAAACCTGTCCCCCTACTCCCACACACCACAAAACCACCCCGACCTCCCCAAAAACCCCACGCACCCCCCTAAACCCCCCCCAAGCCTGTCCCCTTACTCCCGCACCCCCTTAAGGAGACAAGTACACAAGCATGAGAACCTAAGTCATACCACCAGGGTGTTAAATTTAATGTCTTACAGTATACATACATAATGCATAATGTGGAGTATATGTGTTGGAGTAATGTGGAGTATATGTGTTGGAGTAATGTGGAGTATATGTGTTGGAGTAATGTGGAGTATATGTGTTGCGTGTTACCATCCATGTGATAAGTAAATACACAGGCCTACTGCACAACACACTACGCATCAAGCAACACATGTGGTTAGTATCATGGTTAGTACAAGGGTAATAAGGATCGAAATTACTGTAGAGATGAACGGTATTATATTGTATAGTCTGATATTTGCCTGAGGAAGCATCCCCTCCCACCGTCACTTCCCAAGGGATATCCTTACACACACAACCCACGCATGCTGCAGGCAGAAAAAGGATGCTACATGGGAAGGATGCAAAGGAGGGAGTAACGTTAGATCGAGGAGGAGGAGGAGGAGGAGGAGAGAGGAGGAGGAGGAGAAGGAGGAGGAGGAGGAGGAGGAGGAGGAGGAGGAGAGGAGGAGGAGGAGGAGGAGAAGGCTTTCCTCTCGACTTATCTCACTCATATCCTTCCGGCTTCCGTTTGCCGTTAGAACCGTACATACATGAGGATGAATGACAACACCCTCCCTCAAAGACAATTCACTTCCGACCTTTAAGTTAAAAGGCAACGGAAAGAAATTAGATCATTAAAATATTTCTGAATGGTGCCATGTTTGTCATTACCAGACAGGCTTCAGTAATTAACATTTGGGAAAATTAATGTTATAGTAATGTAGTTTATGAGGACTTCAATAACAGACGAGAAACTAGTGTATTGTATCACCATAAATTGTTATATATATATATTTATTTGTTACGAGTAATCATACGAAATACTATTCAAGTAATCTTTCATTTTTTTTAGAACGATCTCCTGTACCATAAAGTCTACTAATAAGACACAGAGTTAACAGTACATGGTAAACCAATTAGTAAATAACATGATACAATAACGGTAAATCCACTTCAGCTGTCAGGGGTGTGTTGAATAGTGAAGGTCCCCGGAGTAGCCTATCATACGCTCACCAAAACAATTATGTGTTAATGTTTTATTGATATGCCACATTATGGTAAGAGATTCAAGACTGGCGGATGACACAGACCTTTTTTGGGTAACTGTGCGTCAGGTCCTGCGTCAGTGTGTGTGTGAGTGAGCGAGGCGGCCCCATCCATCCTGCTGACTGACTGACTGACTGACTCTCTGATGTAATCACCTCCATGCTGGACTGTGTTGTTACTCGGCCACAGATCAACTTGTTACACTCATCACGTATATATATATATATATATATATATATATATATATATATATATATATATATATATATAGAGAGAGAGAGAGAGAGAGAGAGAGAGAGAGAGAGAGAGAGAGAGAGAATAATCAAGTCAAGCACGCATTATAGCCTTGTCGTGTTCGAGTCCAGACAAAATATTCCTAAATTTCAGCCCCAGGATGCTTACAAGCAGGTGAAGTGGTCATGAGATGAAGCCACGCCCCCTGACCCTGAGGTAACTCCACCCTCCACACCAACGGGGAAGCCCTGCCTCAATAATATTTCTTAATTGAGAAACTTCCATTCAGCAGTTAGTTCTGTGGTATTGTTCCCTTGCCTGACCTTCTACAACTGTACACAACACACACAACAACGCCACACCCTACATTCCTACTCAGCTTCAGCTCGTATCAGTACTTATTTACCCACGGCTAAGAGTAACAGTTCGTCTTCCAAAGGATATTGTTTTCTATATTATAGTATCGTGTTTAGAGACATAGTGCAGTGTTTGCTAAAAAGATAAACTTAAATTAAAAATTAACACCTCGCCACGTCACCATAAAGCACACCTACCAACAACAACAACAACAACAACGACAATCCACCACCAGCACCACTACCAACAACAACAACAACAACTACAACAACAAAAACTCACTACCACCACCAGCACCACTAAGAACAACAACATTCCACCACCACCATCACTACCAACAACAATAACAACACCATACAACTCACTACCAACAACAATAACAATAACATCAACATATAACAACAACAACAACTTGCCCACAACATTACAAACACCACTATACCTCCACCAACACCAATATATACCAACAATAGCATACTCAATGGACCAGACAGCCACAAG
>JAWQEG010003365.1:0-67500 GCA_033782935.1 Petrolisthes cinctipes | reverse complement strand
TGTATAGTCATGTATGTATAAATGTATATGTGTAGGCATGTATGTATGTATAGGCCTATATGTATATATGTGTGTATATATTATGCATGAATGTATTATATGTACGTGTGTATATATTATGCATGTATGTATTATATGTAATGTATATGAGTATGTATGTATTATATGTAATGTGTATAAGCATGTATGTATTATATGTAATGTGTATGAGCATGTATGTATTATAAGTAATGTGTATAAGCATGTACGTATATATGTGTGTAAACGAGCGCGTGCGTGTGAGAGGGAGTACCCAGTATATGAGTCTAGTAATGGGTCGAGTTAATAAAGTGACAGGATGCAGGGTAGACCATGTAATAGCCCACAGTTGCTAGTTTTACCTTGATGTTATCGGACTCTTCCACTTTAGGCATTTTATCATATATTTTCTAAGTCTGATGGGGGTTATTTTTGGCTTTGTTATTCCCACAAATTGTTATTCCCCCCAAATTATTACTTTATCGTGTTGTGTCGTTCCTTATTTTTATTTGCTTATTAGTTGCTGTCTATTTGTAGTACTGTGTGGATTTTTTTTTTTTTTCATATTTTTTTTTTTTTTTTACAGTCGATATATTTCATGTGTGTTTTGCATTTGGTTATTGATTTTCTTCTCATATGTTCCGTTCTTTATTACTACATATGTTTTATTGTAATGGTCCATGATAAGAGGTGTGTGTGTGTGTGTGTGTGTGTGGGTGTGTGTGTGTGTGTGTGTGTGTGTGTGTGTGTGGGTGTGTGAGTGTGTGTGTGTGGGTGTGTGTGTGTGTGTGTGTGTGTGTGTGTGTGGGTGTGTGAGTGTATGTGTGTGTGATAAATAATTATTGGCATTTACAATATATTTCTGTTTACTTTTTATTTATTTTTTTTTCCCCAGTTCAGTCACTCTAATTTGACTTCAAGGAAATGAGGTTTACGATTTGGAGTAACAGGAATAATATTAAATACTTATACCAACTTTATTCACCTTGAGTCACTTTCGTTTATCTTGTTCCTCTTTAGATATAAAAAAAAACATTACAACCACGACCACTACCAGTCACACACAACCACAAACCTCAATACAACCACCACACACCACTAACAATAACACTACACAACCACACACACCACACACCATCACCTCACACCTTCCCCATCCCCACCTTTCCCACCATCACCACCACCACACTCACTACCACCACACACCTTTCACATCCCCACCTTTCCCACCACCACCACACATCACCACCATCACCACCTTTCCCACCATCACAACACACACACCTTCCCCATCCCCACTTTTCCCACCACCACCACCACACATCACCACCATCACAACACACATCATCATCATCACCAACAGTGCCAGTGCCGCCGTGCCAATTAGCTGAGCGTGGCACCGATATAAAAACCCTAACGAGTCTCCCTGCAGGTTGGTGGGAGTGACATTTCCCCTCTATTACTTATTCCATTGACCGTCCACACCTCGTCCCCTTCCCTAGTAAAACATAAAAACACCCCTTTTTCCACATTTACTTAATTACACTGACGGCCGGGCTTTGTGTGTGTGTGTGTGTGTGTGTGTGTGTGTGTGTGTGTGAGAGAGAGAGAGAGAGAGAGAGAGAGAGAGAGAGAGAGAGAGAGAGAGAGAGAGAGAGAGAGAGAGAGAGAGAGAGAGAGAGAGAGAGAGAGAGAGAGAGAGAGAGAGAGAGAGTTGTTTATTTTTTTTATTATTATTATTTTTTTTGTATATAGGGTGTGTACGTGTAAACTGGTGTTCACAATTATTGAGTGTGTGTGTGTGTGTGTGTGTGTGTGTGTGTGTGTGTGTGTGTGTGTGTGTGTGTATGTAAAGAACAAACCACCGTTGTTTTTCCATTAGCAAATGAAATGCCGTCAAGCCACCCCCCCCCCCTATTCCCACCAAGCCACCCCTCTCCCCTTCCCCTCTTCACTCCACTCTCCTCTAGTCGGCCGTTCCCCTCCCTCCCCCTCTCACACCTCTCGACACCCCCCATAACTACCCCCTCCCCTTCACACCTGGCAACGCCCCACCCCTTGTGAGTGCAAATATGGCCTGGCGTGGCGGCTGCGGGTCCACTGTACAGTCAGAAATAAAAGAAACTTACCATGACTATAAGCACACCGAGAATAAAGTAACCTTGGATCTGTGAGTAAAAGGTTTTTCACATATACATATATTTTCTCCGTCGTCCTTCCCTCGTCCTCTGTTCTCGGGTTAGATGTGCTCCGTTCAGATACCTATAGGTGTGCGTACTCCAAATTTCTGAAACTAGGTTGATGGAAAGTGCAACCCCCAGCCTGACCAGAGGAAGGAGGAAAATATAACCAGTTTGTGACCTCAATTTTAATGTTGTTGTTGTTGTTGAAGTTCCTCAAGCTGTCTGACCGAGCAGCCCTGAGTTCTTGAGGAAGGCTATGGATTGTAATGCTGTTTTTATATGCATACGTTTCCATTGAACTCCTGATTCCATTACACGAATAGTTTTCCCCCTTTGTGAATAAAACTTAAAAGAGAGGTAGGTTGTTCTTTTATTGGTGATTTGGAAGGTCTCTGATTCCTCCAAACTATATGCCACGAAACAGGTCCTCTATAGTACCATTGAAGGCCTCTGTTTCCTGGCATTGTTGGAAGGAATCAGTAGCTTCCAATTTGCCAACAAGACAGTCTCCTATAATATACTTTTAACACAACAAGTCAAAGAGCCAATGGGGAGGCGGGAATAGCACCGTACAAGATTTCTTCCCTTCACTTTCCTTCCACACTCATATTTAAGGGACCCTGTGATCGTGTATGAGACTTGGTGGGTTCTGATTCCTCCAACTATGCCACGAAACAAGCTCCTTCAATGTAGATGGTGTTTCGTGGCAATGTTTGAAGGACTCACTAACCTCCAATTTTCTGACTACATCACTGGGGTCCTTAAAAAGTTTGGACAGGGGAATTACTGGGTTTGTGTTGGTGGCGACGTGAAGGGAGGGAGACACTGGCCGCTTTATAGTACTGTACTACACTCGACCTTTGTTATTACCCCTAAAAGATTATAAAGTAGTAGTGCTGTTTTTTTGGTAAATCTGGAGCACCTGATTCCACCAAACTATTCCAAGCAACAGGTTACCTTTAGTTATGTTAATCTGGTCCTGTTTTGTGGCATACTATGGAGGAATCAAGGCGCTCTAAAGTACATACGGTACCAAAAGTATATTGCCCCTATTAATAAAAAAAAAGGGTCTATTGAGTTGGCCACGCACCACTCACTCCACTGGCATGATTGACTATAAGAGTGAATTTCATGGGAGAAGTAAAAAAGGGAATTATACCCACCTACTCCTTATCGTCACTGGGGATCATTAGAGGGAAATAAAGAGTTCCATTTTAGCAGCTTATCAAACACAGGTTATATTTTTCGAGGGGTTATAAAGTCGATGCCATAGTTTGTGCTTTTCTAAGTCCTCGATTATACTTATTATTATTATTATTATTATTTTTATTATTATTATTATTATTATTATTATTATTATTATTATTATTATTATTATTATTATTGTTATTGTTATTATTATTATTATTATTATTATTATTATTATTATTATTATTATTATTATTATTATTATTATTATTATTATTATTATTATTGTTACTATTATTATTATTATTATTATTATTGTTATTATTATTATTATTATTATTATTATTATTATTATTATTATTATTGTTATTATTATCATTTTTTTTAATTATTATTATAAATAACTAAATATACATCATATCTCATCGTTACATCCAAGGATGCACACACACACAAACAACCACACACACACACACACACACACACACACACACACACACACACACACACACACACACACACACACACACACACACACACACACACACACACACACACACACACACACACACACACACACACACACACACACACACACAAACACACACACACACAAACAACCACACACACACACACACACACACACACACAAACAAATAATTTCGTATCATATCACATTGTAGCTCAGAGTTCAGTGTTACATTGTGAAACTTCCTAAATTCCTAACCAACTAACTAACTCGAGCCAGGTGGTGTATTGACTATCATAACAACACACAGACACACAGACAGACAGACTGGCAGGTGGACGCGAGGTGATTGGGTTGACAGAAGGTCACGTGAACATATGTATTCCTATTGGTAATTTTGGGGTTTGGAGGGGATGGGGGTGGGTGTTGTGTTTATGTGTGTGTGTGTGTGTGTGTGTGTGTTTTGTGTGTGTTTGTGGGTGTGTATGTGGGTGTGTGTGTGTGTGTGTGTGTATTCTGTGTGGGTGGGTGTATTGGGGGTGTGGGTGTTCCAGTGTGTTTGTATTATTGTTTGTGTGTATGGGTGGGTGTGTTTGTGGGTGTGGGTGTTTGTACTTTTACTCATATTTTCACCTTTTTAACCATTCATTCTTTCATTTTTTTTTATATAATATTCGTTTTAATACTTATTCTTTCATTTTTTTTTTTTTTTTTTTACCTTTTATATTGTTGGTCCATTCCTTCTATTTTTCATTATCTTTTATTCTCGCCTCTTTATCTTTTATAGCAATTGTATTTGTTTCCTTGATCCTTGTTCTTGGTATTTTAACATTTATTCCTTCATTTATTTCTCTTTTCCTTCATTAATTTCTCTTTTCCTTCATTAATTTCTCTTTTCCTACGTTAATTTATCTTTTCTTTCATTTATTTCTCTTTTCCTTCATTTATTTCTCTTTATATGTTTGTGATAAATTTATATATATATATATATTTTTTTTAGTCATACACAGTCTCCCAATAATTTTTCTTTTCTTTTCGTTCGTATGTTCCTGTTTCTTTGTGGTTAGTTCGTATGTATAGAATTAGCTATTGATTGATCAGAAAAAAAAAAAAAACACACACACACCGGAAATAAGTGACTTTTTATTATTATTATGTTTTTTATTATTATTTTTTTTTTTTTTTTTTTTTTTATCTGACCGGGATAAAATTCTTTCTCGTGTTCGTCCGGTTCCTTCACTTATTTGCCGTTCACTTTTTTTCTCTGCTGCAATATTTTTCGTGCTTCGGGTACCATTGCTTCACATTCCTTTTTTATTATTTTATTTAGTCACGTTCAGAAGGAATTTAGAACTGCAGTAATCTAAGTTCTGTTTATTTATTTTATTTTTTTTTTTTTTTTTTTTTTTTTTTTTTTTTTTTTTGTCATTGCACTGTACTAATTACTGATTGATTGAATGTGGTTTCTTAATTATCATGCCTCTTTTGGAGCGTCTTCTGATGTCCTCCAAAAAATACCATAACACATAATAATTATCACCAGGGATATAATTATTGAGGTCGAATCTCTTGTTTAATTAAGGGGAGGGTACAACTTTGGCATTTTTTGGAGATAATGATTCCTCCAAACTATTCCCAGCAACAGTCCACCATTATTTATATTAATCTGGTCCTGTTTCCTGGCATACTTTGGAGGAATCAAGGCACTTTAATGTACCCAAAGTATACTCTCCCCTTAATATATGGCACAGCAATGGAGTAATCAAGAGCCTTCAGTTTGCTATGGAGTAATCAATAGCCTTCAGTTTGCTATGGAATAATCAAGAGCCTTCATTTGTTTGCTATGGAGTAATCAAGAGCATTCAGTTGTTTGCTATGGAGTAATCAAAAGCCTTCAGTTTTTTGCTATGGAGTAATCAAGAGACTTCAGTTTGCTATGGAGTAATCAAGAGCCTTTAGTTGTTTGCTATGGAGTAATCAATAGACTTCAGTTTGCTATGGAATAATCAAGAGCATTCAGTTGTTTGCTATGGAGTAATCAAGAGCCTTCATTTGTTTGCTATGGAATAATCAATAGCCTTCAGTTGTTTGCTATGGAGTAATCAAAAGCCTTCAGTTATTTGCTATGGAGTAATCAAGAGCCTTCAGTTTGCAATGGAGTAATCAAGAGCCTTCAGTTGTTTGCTATGCAATAATCAAAAGCCTTCAGTTTTTTGCTATGGAGTAATCAAGAGCCTTCAGTTTGCTATGGAGTAATCAAGAGCCTTCAGTTGTTTGCTATGGAGTAATCAAGAGCCTTCAGTTTACTACCGACCGTTTCATGTTCCTTCACTTCCCGGTTTATGGATATTCATTGTATTTTATCTATGTGTGTTTTTCCCACCTATCGTGAGAATGGAAACACTTACTATTTACATTATGGATGGCCATGGGTGAGTGGGTTGGGTGGGGGTGGGGGGGTGACTATAAATTGGGGGCCTTTAAGAGGGTCTGAGAAAGCCTGAGTGTGTGTGTGTGTGAGTGAGTGAGTGAGTGTGTGTATGCAAATTTGATCAGCGAGCCGGCAAAAAAATCCGTTCATGTGTGTCGCTAATCATGTCAGAAGGTCCTCCGGGTGTGTGTGTGTGTGTGTGTGTGTGTGTGTGTGTGTGTGTGTGTGTGTGTGTGTGTTTGTGTGTGTAGTAGTAGTCTCGGTCACTAAAAGCTCTGGGGCGATTTCCGAAAGCTGGTGACGATAATAAAGTATAGAATAAAGCCTCCCTTGACAGGTTTCACGTCCACTCACCCTCGGCGGAGAGTTGTCATTTGAAGCCATCTCGTTGTAAATTTATCTCGTCCTAATTCTTAGCCTGAGGGAGATAGATGAGGGAACGCCCACACCAGAAATGTTGTCACGAATATATGCCTGTACTTCAATTGCCTCCGATTCGTGTTTGAGGTCAGAACTACAACAGGAGGAAGTATAGGAGGCAATAGTATAAGAGAAGAGATGGTAGTCGAGCGAGGCCAGAACTACAAAAAAAAGAGAAGGAATTACAGAAAGCAATAGTATATAGAAGAAGAGGTAGTCGGACAAAAATAGAAGGAATTACAGAAGGAAGTAGTATAGAAGTGGTGGTATAGTCTCGTTGGGTTGGGTTGGATTGACGTGACATTCCCTCGTAAGGTCTGTAAGGGTTGGTGGTAGTATTTGTTCTAGTGCGTGTGTTTAGCGAGTGATGTGTGAATAAGTAATGGTGGGGAGGGGAGGGGGGTACCACAGCCCACTTCATTGCACCGGTAAAAGGGGATAAAACAAACACACACACACACACACACACACACACACACACACACACACACACACACACACACACACGCACACACACACACACAGAAGAAAGGAGAGAGGAAAAGGAACAGTTCTGAAGGGTAGATAAAGAAAAAAAGAGAAAGAGACATGGAGAGAGTTAAAATTCGAGTGAAGGGAATGAGAAAGAACTGATTTGGTGTCGACACGTTTACACACACACACACACACACACACACACACACACACACACACACACACACACACACACACACACACACACAGTCATTAAATACAGTAATACATCACTCACAGTTAGTTGGCAAGCATAAAAAGCGAAAGGTTTGATGTCATTGTCAGGGTAAGTTCATGCTGTCTATTCGCAATTTCATATCTTCTTCGTCGTGTATCATAAACATTGGATTGCCGCCGACCTCATGAAACTTGGGAAATGCTGCAATGAGAAGAACTTTGATTGTGAAACTGTACTGACCAAAATGTCGAATCCAAGTACTCACTCATATATTATCAGAATGTATTTTATCCCTTTCTTGTTCATTGGTTCTCTCACACAAGCATAGCACGACACACACACACACACACACACACACACACACACACACACACACACGCACACGCACACACGAATGCACTGAAACCTTAGACGCACACACAGTTTAATGCATTTCAGACAAACAAGCAGGTGGTACACACACACACACACACACACACACACTTCAGACAGACAGGTGGTAAAGAAGAAAAAGGAAGGATGAGAGAGAGAGAGAGAGAGAGAGAGAGAGAGAGAGAGAGAGAGAGAGAGGGTGGGTGGGTACGAAATAGAGGTTGGGTGACTGTGGAAGGGAAGGGAGAGTGAGGGTGTGAGAGAGGGAGAGTGTGAGAAACAGAGAGTGGGTGGGGTAGGTAGGTAGGAAGTTTGACACGCACGTTCCCAGGGTTAGAAGAAACGTATCACCCTTTGCCTGCTTCACACCCACTCACACATTCTGTATCACAATCACGCACGCAGACTCCATCACACACACACACACACACACACACACACACACACACACACACACATTCTGTATCACACACACACACACACACACACACACACACACACACACACACACACACACACACACACACACACACACACACACACACACACACACACATTCACACACACACACACACACACATTCACACACACACACACTTAAGGACCCAGTGATCGTGTACAAGAAATGGAGGCATCTGATTCCACCTAACCATGCCACGAAACAAGCTCCTTACTTATAGGTGGTGTTTCGTGGCAAAATTTGAAGGACTCATTTACCTCCATATTTTCTAACTACAACACAGGGTCCCGTAATATAATTCTCGAGATGATACATGTGTTTTTTTTTTTTTTTTTTTTTTGCATTTCATTAAAAATTTTGGTGTCTGTAATTATTTCTGTAGTTCTTTTTTTCTGATACTGCATTCTACTTTGATTTAGTAATAATAGTAATTAGGATTATTATTATTATTATGGCAGTATAGAATTTTAACCGAATAAATTTAGAACTATCATCTGTAAGGATAAATTTAATAGATACCTGTACAACTTCTCATGCTGTCATTATTATTATTATTATTATTATTATTATTATTATTGTTATTATTATTATTATTATTATTATTATTATTATTATTATTGTTATTATTATTATTATTATTATTATTATTATTATTATTATTGTTATTATTATTATTATTATTATTTAAGTTGTATTCTTTTTCTACTTCATTATGTATGTATATTTACTTTTGTCCACAAGGTTTTGGATCAATAAATTATAAATCAAGAATGGAAAGCTAAGGGAAGTGAAATGAGTTTGTTTGTGCATCAGCAGATCCTTTAGCTAACTAAGACTTGGACCTCAACTTATACTGTGGCTTTCTCTGTCTGTCCCCTAATACTCTACGTCCCCTCTGATCCCACTGTGTCAATCCTCTCTCCTTGCCTGACCTGTTCTTCCACACCCTCGACGTCACACACATGCCCTTCTCCTCACCACAGCCACACCGATGCATTGACTAAATAAAACCTGTACACATTATCAATCATACCTTCACACACCATCATCCCTTCACACTACAAATAAAGACACAGTTTCTTTCACGACCCTCTAATATCTACTCTATACTACCCCTACAAACAAACACCTACTCTACCACTACCACCACCACCACTACAAAATTAATATCCTCTCTACCACTACCACCACCACTACTACTACTACTACTACTACTACTACTATCCTCTCTACACCACCACCACAACAAATATCCCCTGTACTACCACCACCACCACCACTATAAATATCCTCTCTACCACCACCACCACCACCACTACAAACACCCACTCTACCACCCCCACTATTAACTACTCAACCAACCATCACACCACTACCACCATCACTACTAATGTCCTCTCTACTACTACTACTACTAATGTCCTCTCTACCACCCTACAGAGGCAAGATGCTACTGGGCTACAACGACCTCGAATTAGCCAATAAGGGTGGCTATGACCTGGTTCACTACGATGACCTGGCTTACGTCGCCTCGGCCCACCAGGAGTGTAAGTTGTAAAAGCTAGGTCACCAGTCAGAGTCTATACAATATTATCATGAACTGTGGGTTAGGTTAAGTTAGGTTAGGTTAGGCTAGGTTAGGTTAGGTTGGGTTGGGTTGGGTTGGGTTGGGTTGGGTTGGGTTGGGTTGGGTTGGGTTGGGTTAGGTTAGGTTAGGTTAGTTCAGTATTTTCCCTCAGCAGTCAATGAATAGCTAATAGATAAAATTTTATTGTTTTTTTTTTTCCTTGTCAGTCAATAGATAAAATGTTGGTGTGTTTCCTCCCCCCCCCCCCCTTGGTAGTCATAGAATAGCCAGCAAATAGGTTAAAAATTTGGTAGTAATATTCCTTAACAGTCACTCACAGAATCATTGTTATTTTTTTATTTATTTATTATTTTTCTAATGGCTGAGGTTGTTTGTTGGTTTCAGACTGTCCAGAGGAACGATAATTTCTCTAAAAAATACAATATATAGAGAGAACTTATTAATGGTTCTCATTATTGATATTAAAGTAGAACACAAGACTGTAGTTATTTCATTGCAGAAAATTGCTATAAATGGTTCCAAATGTTGTGGAAATAATTACCACCTCATCAGAATCAAAATAATGGTATAATAATGCTAAATAATTGCCTCCATTTCATCGTGTATAATTATGGCTCCGTCAAGGCCACTGTGTCTTGACTCAGCATAGGCTTTATTATTATTATTATTATTATTATTATTATTATTATTATCAATTTTATTTTTAATGTACCCTTCCATATCCCCTTCCATATCCCCTTCCATATCCCATGTACCCTTCCATATCCACATGTACCCTTCCATATCCCCATGTACCCTTCCATATCCCCATGTACCCTTCCATATCCACATGTACCCTAATTCCATATCCACATGTACCCTTCAATATCCACATGTACCCTTCCATATCCCATGTACCCTTCCATATCCTCATGTACCCTTCCATATCCACATGTACCCTTCCATATCCACATGTACCCTTCCATATCCACATGTACCCTTCCATATCCACATGTACCCTTCCATATCCTCATGTACCCTTCCATATCCCATGTACCCTTCCATATCCACATGTACCCTTCCATATCCACATGTACCCTTCCATATCCACATGTACCCTTCCTTAACCTCATGTACCCTTCCTTAACCTCATGTACCCTTCCATATCCTCATGTACCCTTCCATATACATAATTATGTACCCTTCCATATCCACATGTACCCTTCCATATCACATGTACCCTTCCTTAACCTCATGTACCCTTCCTTCTCCACTACTGTACCCCGTCATGCCCTAACTAACGTGCCCTGCCTCCCAACAGTACTGAAGACTGGAGCCTCTGGGATGATCGCTTACCGTCTGCAAACCCGGGATGGAACATGGCAGTGGCTTCAAACCTCATCCAGACTCGTCTACAAAAACTCCAAGCCGGACTTCATCATCTGCACTCACAGGCCGCTCATGTAGGTGGTGGTGGTGGTGGTATAAGTAGTGAGTAAGTTTTGATTGGTCGTAAGAAGTGTGTTGGTTTTAGAAGGGTGGTAAGCAAGGAACATATTATTAGGTTCCGGTAGGTGGTAAACAGTGTGTATGTTTAGATAGGTGGTAAAAAGTGTGTTGGTTAAGATTGGTGGTAAGAAGTGTGTTGGTTTAGATAGGTGGTAAACAGTGAGTAAGTTTAGATAAGTGTTGAGCAGTGAGTAGATTTAGATTGGTGTTGAGCAATGAGAACAAAGATTGAAGGAGGGAGAATGAAGGAAAAATGTGCTTTTGTATTAGTTTATTAACTCGTTGTCTAATCACCTTCACCTGTTTGCAGGGAGGAGGAAGGGCGTGACCTGCTGGGCAAGCGGACGATGGACTTCAAGGTGTCTTACCTGGACCCCGGCCTCACCCAGTCCTACCTCTGTGACTCGGAACTCCCGCAGTTATACGCCTCTCGTATGAGCCGCAAGTACAAGACACAGCTACGGGACTTCCTAACGACGTGTCGAACCAAACGGACCTACACCAACCTCAACGACACAGCCTACAACAGCTACAACAACATGTACGCCTCGTCTCCCTATACGACAGATAATGGATTGTACATGCAACAGAACATTGGCAACCTACAGTCCCTCTACCCCACCAGCTATCTGCCTCCTGACAACCTCTTCCACTATCGCCAGTTAGGTACCTACTACCCTGATTACATGACACACAGCTACGTCAGTAATGGTTACGTCGACCCTGCTCGCTCCTGCCTAGGTTACGACACATCTGGCCTGGCCAAGACGGCGACAGACCAGAAACTATACTGTTCAACACAGCTCGACACATCCAAGTATCAGTACAAGCCCACAGACGCGTATTCCGCTGTATACGGAACAAATACTGTGTTGCCGTCCCTAGAACACAAGTACAGTGACCTGCGGACGGCGGATGTGAGGCGGGATGACCCTTCAGCTTTGGCGTCGCTTGGTGCCCTCGCTGCTACTCCAGGCATCCCTACCAGCCCAGCCGTCACGTCTGGCACCACCACCATCAATCACAAAGACGACACCAAAGATAGCGAACACTACGCCAACAACACCCGCCAGACAGTGCTCATGTGGGGTTCAGCCACACACGATTACGACCCCAACAAGAAGTATGGCAGCGAAGTTCCAGCAAGTTCAGCCTCATCGTCACTGGACCCCAGTTTGAGTAGTGGTGTGCCTTGTAAATGGGGCACAGCTACACCTGCATCAACACCAGGAGCCAGGAGCAGCGCAGGAGGTTCTCCACATGGTGAGGGCTCTTCACCACATGCGGGTCCACCCTCTGCCCACTCCGCCCACTCCGCCCATTCTGCCCACTCAGCCCACTCTGCCGCTGTTGCCGCCGCCGCCGCCTCAGCCGCCCATGTCGGTGCCGGAACTGTGGCGCCAGCGGGTAAGGCTGCGTATGGCTACAGTGAGGGCGGCGAGGTATGGCACCACCAGTACTATCCTTACCACCCGTATCACACCCCGCAGTGAGTGACAGCTTTGTTTATTGTCTCTCTGGCCTGCACCTGCATGTTGAGCCCGCCGTAGGCACCGGGCATGCTCACAGCCCTCCATCCCTCCCTTACCCCTTCACACCCACACACCTTGCTCCCTCCCATGGGCTGACCAGGGGGGGAGCCAGTGTGTAATGTTGTTACAATCATACCAGTAAAGCCTGAAGTGGCTCCTAATCCTGGAGGGCTGTGTGCTGGGCTCCTTATTAAGATTGATGTTTTGAGGCTTGCATGTGTGTATATGAGGCTCTGAAGTGCTGTGTGATGTTGTCTGACACAGCACTAGGGCCTCCTACTATACTACCGCTGCTGCTGCTGCTACTAACCAACCATTGAGCCTGAAGTAGATGGCGGGCATTTGCCTAACAGGGTGAAGCGAGATGCTTGCAGTCACACTAGAGAGTAACCCTTAACTCACTCTAATTTCATCGGAGGTCAAATTCTAATAGATTCTTGATCATTTGTTCAGCTCACTTTGCAGCGATGTTACTTTCATTCCTGTTCAATCAAAGTGCCAAACTAAACACTGACCAACTTAATAGAAAACTTTTGTAAAATACTATGATATGTTTAGTAAATTAATCTCCACAAAATATGTTTCTCTCTTGTGACTGAGCGTTCCGTGTTTCCCGCTGCTCGTGTCTAATGTGGTGTATCATTGCTGCTTGTGTGGTAAGTGTCAGTAGGTATAAATAACCTAAGATTATGGGGGGTGGTATTGTTAAACCAAAGAATGTATTACACCTTCCATTCATAGAGTAAAGCTTCCTATCAGTTGTTGATAAAACCATTTGCATTTTAAAGATGGATGGGTATTAGTTTTTTTACCTATGAAAGTAAAGTCACATGATATCCTCAAAATAATAATAATATAAAACAGCAGGAGGATACAATGGAAGGAAGGAAGGTATAGCAAGTCTTGACCTCAAAAATACCACCAATCCCCGTTGTGTTGCATGTGAAGGAAGTCGGGGGGAATGTCTTGATGCTGTCTGGTCGTCTGAAAATAATATCTAATCGCTCGATGTCGAAATATCTATGAACCTACAGTTTTTCTCTGATTGTTAATATATGCTTCAACCAAAACTAATAATATGCGCTGTGTATTCAAGTACAGAAAACCAGAATTTTAAATGTGTGGTATATCACTGACAAATTCTAATGTATCCATATTTAAAATTTAAAATGTTGTTCATGGTCTTGTTGAGACTTTCACATTAATAAGAACACGTGGAAAGCCAGACAGATTTATTCGAGTTAACCTTCCCCCTGTCAGTAGTCTCCGGGAGGGGGTATACGCGCCCCTCGTTCCAATGACCCCCCCTATATCCCACGGAGATCATACGACGGGAATAGAGGGGGTCAGTGAAGGAAGAAAGAGGAGCTGATAAGGATAACACAATGGGGTCTTCCTTATCAGTATGGTATGTATGCAAGGTGGCAGGTATGAGGGTCGATGTCATATTTTATTTAACACATCCCCACGTATCAATTTTTTTTTTTTTTTTTTTTTTTTTTTTTTTTTTTTTTTTTTTTTATATACAAGTCCAGTGGATAATACAGGTGGTAGTAGTAATTGTTTCCACTCCTTTCACCAAACCCTGACATATTATCTTTAAAATGTAGATATTCTTTGTTATTACTGTTGAAACTATAACCACAGCAAAATTTTAGTAACCTTAGTGTTGTTGTTGTTGTTGATGTTGATGTTGTTATTGATGTCGTTGTTCAGATAGTGTAAATACATGGCACTAAATCTGACACTGGTAAAATGTATACCAACGAAAACACCACCATATGAGTTAGTTTGTTAATTAATGTAGGTGTCTCAGTGTCATTGTAGCCTATAGTGTGTGTGTGTGTGTGTGTGTTAAATAAGTGGTCGACCCTCATGCCACATAGTATACATATACCGTCTGCATCCATGTGTGTGTGTACCTCTCTCTCGTTCTCTCTTGTTCTCTATCCCTTTAATGATTCTGATATGTATTCCTTGTGTTGTTTTGAGTTCTGTGTTTATTCATGTTTTCTTATTTTGTCACTCATTTTTGCACCATCACCGTAACTTGCATGGGTTAACTTTTATAGAGGTGAAGGTTCAGTATTGTTAGTTTGTGTTGGATGTGTTTCAGTTGTTCAAACTATTGACTGTGAATCCGAATTACGTTGTTATCCTTAAAAGCCAGTCTGGCCATTTTACACTCCATCATTACAGACCCTTATGTACTTGAATTAGAGTTGAAATTAACAAAAATTAATTATTACAGTTTAAAGTTACTTATAAAAATATCAGTGGACAGTAAATTAAAGTGAAGTTAGACCAATCATGCTTAAAGATCCCTCCCCCTCCTCCTTTATTGTTTTCCTCTCCCATCCAACTTTCTCTTGGCCTCAGTCTGGTTGCTACAAGGTCCTAATCGAGGCGTGGGTTTTATGTAGTATGAGATAGTGATAATGTGTGTTGCTCCTCCCTTTCCCCTCCACAACTTTCAACACTCACCATTAAGGGGGAAGTTTTGTTTTAGTAATTCTGGAGTAACTGAATCCTCCAAACTATTCCAAGCAACAGAACACCATTATTTTTGCTCTTCTGGTCCTGTTTCCTAGCATACTTTGGAGGAATCAAGGCACTCCAATGTACCAAAAAAGAACTACCACCTTAATCTGTGTGTCTGAAAGGAATAATTAATCTGTTTGTCTGTTTTTGGAGGTCATAAATCTATAGGGTGCAATAAAATTTATAACCTTTTACCAAACAAATTTATAACTAAGCTTGATAAGGAGTATAAAGTATTGTAGTTGGATTAATTCCATTCACAAGTTCTGTACTGTATTTCAGATTTTATGTTCATTTTGCAAACACTGAGCATAAACAAATCATTTCTACTGTATTTACTTAATATTATCATTATTCAGAAATACTTTATGGGTTCATTACCCTATTCTCTGATGTTATTTTTTTATATTATTCTGAAGCAGTATAACAGCAAAATGTAAACACACATTGCTTGTAGTTACAGATTCTAAAATGATTAAATCCTTTAAATTACAGGAAACTTTTATGCAATGACAAAAATAATAATAATAATAATAATAATACCAGCTAAAGCTCTTGGTATAATTAAGTAGAATCAGCCACACCGCTTGCTGTAGCTCCCACCACCAGACTATCCTTCCTCCTCCTCCTCCTCCTCTTCCTCCCGCTGTCCTCCCGTTCACTTCCTGGTCCCCTCTGGCTAAGACAAGGCCTGTTCTCTGCTCGGCCCCACAGCACCATGGGGGAACCCAGCTACCCGCAGATCAGCAGGAACCCAATCCTTTGCTGTCCATCTCTGAGGTAACCAACACCCTCCTCAACCACCACGACTAGACCCGGTGGTCATCAACTCCAAGGTAAACAAATGTCCCGTGCCTCTCAGTATATCACTGCCCTTTGGTACGACACTCGTGGCTCTGAGATGAACAATTTGTAGACTATAAACTTTAGGTTAGGTCTTTCACAGTAATATAGCCACATTTAGACCAGATTCCTGCACCACCGCTCTCTACCTACCTACTAAAGCACACCAATGCAATCATTTGGCTAGAGAGACAATGCACTTCAATTATTTACCAGTTTTTGTTTTGTATTTGCTGTGAATCACTAGACTCACTTGTGTATGTCCTGGAGCATAATTTTTTGCATTCAAGACTTCCATAAGTAAGTTCTTAGAGAATTTGTGATTAAAGAAGCATTTACCTATTGATTTATTTTTATATTATTTTGTAACCAAGAATATTATCCTAATCTTAGACTGTATTACAGAGATAGGGAGGATGTAGCCATGTGTGGAAGCCCAGAAGTGAACTCTGACCCGCCACTCCTTGCACAATCCTGAGACCAGCTCGTGACCCGAAGCCTTTCCAGCCCGGCCGTCGGGTCCTTGCAACCAATCCTCCCCCAATCCCAGAGCCCTGTCCTGTGGTACCTGCAGCCTGTGGCACCCCTTCCCCCAAGTCCAGCCCTCGGAGTAATGGAACCTATGGACACCCTGCCTCAGAGTCCAAGTATGGGTTCACTGGAAACAACTCTGGATCCCTTGCACCGGGGTTCCTCCATGGTGGTGATGGAGACCATGATCCCGCCGCACCAGAGTCCAAGTGGTGGGTCAGTGGAGACGGTGGCACCCCTTCCTCCTTATTCGACGGTGAGGGCCCTGGACATGGGGAACCAGCTGCCCCCATGCTCATCTGTGAGGGCACTGGAATCCATGTCCCCCCTAAACCCCCATAATCCAGGAATGGGTGTACTGGAAACGATGTCGCCAGTAACCCAGACTTCTTGTGTTATGGGGCCACTGGAAACTGTTGCACCCCTACCTCAGAGTCCAACTGTCAAGACACTACAAACCTCGACGACACCCCTGCCTCAGAGTCCAAACATGGGTCCACCAGCAACAGTGCCACCCTTATCCCAGAGTCCAGCTGTCGAGGTCGTACAAGGTGTGGCCTCCTTACCCCAGAGTCCAGCCATAGGTCCACCAGCAAGTGTGACACCTCATTGCCAAAGTCCAGTTGCTGTTGGGGCAGTAGGAACCATGGCACACCACCAACCCGAGAGCCCGATATTGGAACCATCCCAGTACGAGACCTTACAACCCTCAAACGGCAACCTTACCTCATCACTACCAGCATCTCCACAGCCTCAGAAGGAACCTGCTCCCCCATGATGAAAACAAGATCAATCTGCATTTGATGAGGTTCTTCACCAAAAGTAAACAAACAGACAATCTCATAATGTTGACGCTCATATATCAACTCAGCGTATAGACTCGCAAACTAATTAAGGGCATCAGCCAGTAGATAAAAGGTGTCGTGACACTTGCATGAGGAAATGTACAGCTGTGTTGCCTCAGAATGGACAACTGAGATAAAGGCCCATCCTGCCATGGAATTAATGGGAAAGGCTACTTTTTGTTGTTACCAAGGTAGCCCGATGTTATATTTTTCACATGGAGACCTGGGATTACTTAAAGCCAAGATAAAATATTGAGCTTTAATAAAGAGGTTTGCGGACGAGTTTAATTAGAGCTTTTGCAGCTGCCTAATGAGTCCAGAGCGCTTCAGACCAGTTATATACACACCAGAGATGCAATGCTTGAATACCAAGTTTCCCCACAAATCTTGGCTGAGGTTGGAGTGGGCAGGATTTGTTAGTAGTCTCTGGACATGGTTTCTCTCATAGTTGTTGTTCTAACCACCAAGGGTCAATGCAAGTGGTGAGGACAATGGAGTTGGCAGAGTGTGGGCAGAAGACATCTTTTGGGGGCCCACCGCCTCTCTTATTAACACAAGTATCCTAGAAAGGACTCAAGTTGGTTTTTTAGTAAGCTAATGAGTGTCGACTGTGTGCTGGCTCTAAAGTGCAATTGTCGTCCTACATAATTACAGGGTCAAGAAATATAATTATATCATTCTTTAGGTATGGACAATATTTTTATGTGGTGTTTATGTGCAGTAGTGAGTGGTGCATCATTTGTTTTGCCCAAACCTGGAGGGACGGAGCGTGGCAAGACACTGGACACTTTGTGATGCCAGCCACCCTCGCCAGTTACTACCCGCTCTCTCGGCCACGGACACAACCCCATCCAGTCGAGAGGTGATGACGGGTTGTTGAAACTCTGAACACCTGGTATGATCGAGTTGGCTGGTGTTGAGAATATTCGTTTGTAACCTCTGATTGCTGGAAATGGAAGTGCTGTGATGTCTTACCACTTGAGTAAAAAAATATGTTAATGGATTATGTAAAACAGTTCTATTATTTTCTAAAAGCAATGGACACACTTCACTTTGAACAGTCTCAATTATGTTATGATTTTTATCGTTTAGGGACGTGGTTAGTGATCACATGTGTTGAGTTTGATCAGAAGTACAAGAACGTTTGTCTTTTGTGTAATTTTTAGTAGAGACACCTTATTAATTATATGTGCAAGATGTAATGAAGAAAGTTTTGCATTCAATAAGCTCTGTGTTCAGCATCGGATACGTAGCAGTGGTGAAGAGTGAGGTGGAAAGTGAGGTGAAGAGTGAGGAAAAGAGTGAGGTGGAGAGTGAGGAGAAGAGTGAGGTGGAAAGTGAGGAGAAGAGTGAGGTGATTAGTGAGGTGGAAAGTGAGGAGAAGAGTGAGGTGATTAGTGAGGTGAAGAGTGAGGTAGAGAGTGAGGTGAAGAAGGCTAAGTGAACATTGATGTGAGTGAAGAGTAGCGGTGGTGGGCACGACTTTTCCACTGTCTCAACCTGGCTCCACAGACTACGGATCGATCTAGTCATGAGGTTAAGTTTATGTTATATGTGCGGCCGAATCTACACACACACACACACACACACACACACACACACAGGAATCAAGTATATTCAAGCGTACAGACCTTGACTCACATTAATACTAACTTTTATACATAAATATACAAGCACTACATATTAACACCCACTTACACTTTATGGTTCAAGATATTTAGTACAATTTAACTCACCCACTTCCCCAGGTCTATACAAAACAATTAGATATAAACACAAAGTTGCATTATTAACGGAATTAAATTAACTCAGGCACAAGAATATTGATGAACATACACACAAACACACACACTTTCTCACCAACTCACCTACAGACACATACCTACACCAACACACACCTACACACACCTAAACAGACACAAACCTACACCTACACACAAACCTACTCGCATACCTACACACACCTACATAGACACATACCTACACCTACGCACACCTATACCGACACAAACCTACACTTACACACAAACCTACTCGCATACCTACATACACACCTACACACTCACACCTACACACTCGCACACCTACACACAAACCTACACACACATACACACAAACCTACACACAAACCTACACACACATACACACACACCTACACACAAACCTACACACACACACACATACACACACACCTACACACACATACACACACACCTACACACACACACACACACACACACACCTACACACACACACACACACACACACACACACACACGACCACACAAAAAAGACTGACAACCTTCACGTGGTGTAAACTGAACTTTATAACGTGTTGTTCACAAAACATCAAAAGTGGTGTCGGCTAAACTCGAGGTGAAAGTTGAAACATTTCCTTTCCTTTGTGTGTGAAAGCGACTGAAAACAAACAAACAAACAAACGAAGTAAAAGGTAGCATGAAAAAAAAATAAAGAAAGCAATATTTTGAAACATCATTCTCTTGGTAGTTTTTTATTTTTTATTTTTATTTTTATTTTTTTATTTTTTATTTTTATTTTTTTCAGTGGGTCGCTTGCTCTTGCAGACGACATGGTGTTCCACAAGAGGCAGGAGAGAGAGAGAGAGAGAGAGAGAGAGAGAGAGAGAGAGAGAGAGAGAGAGAGAGAGAGAGAGAGAGAGAGAGAGAGAGAGAGAGAGAGAGAGAGAGAGAGAGAGAGAGAGAGAGAATATGTGTGTGTGTGTGTGTGTGTGTGTGTGTGTGTGTGTGTGTGTGTGTGTGTGTGTGTGTGTGTGAAGTGAGAGATAGAGATAGGATAAAATCAGTTCGACTTTATTTAATCATTTTCTTTTATATCGGTAATTAAATAAATAGTGTGAAAGACCCCTAGAGTGTAAGGTAAGCCACAACTACAGTACCTGGCGCCCTAATTGTGTGTGTGTGTGTGTGTGTGTGTGTGTGTGTGTGTGTGTGTGTGTGTGTGTGTGTGTGTGTGTGTGTATTGAGGGGCTGGTGAACGAACTGTGTGTGTGTGTGTGTGTGTGTGTGTGTGTTGAGGGGCCTGTGAGCGACCTGTGTGTGTGTGTGTGTGTGTGTGTGTGTGTTGAGGGGCTGGTGAGCGACCTGTTTGTGTGTGTGTGTGTGTTGAGGGGCTGGTGAACGAACTGTGTGTGTGTGTGTGTGTGTGACTTCACCTGTGACCTGAAGAAAATAAAATCATTCTATTATAAGGATACGTTGAAGTGTAACAGTCCTGGTCACGTCACACACACACCTTCACTACAACAACAGAAACTCTCTCTCTCCTACAGGCCTATTATTATTATTATTATCATTATTATTATTATTATTATTATTATTATTATTTATTTTATTATTATTATTGTTATTATTATTATTATTTATTTTATTATTACTATTATTTTTATTTATTTTATTATTATTATTATTATTTATACATATTTTTTTTTTCATAACGTATTATTAATCTATTTAGGAGAACATTCCAACTCCTTACTTTAATTAACTAACCATTATGAGAAATCCAAGGCATTAACTCATAATCAAAACTTACCGATTCAACAATAAATACTGGTGGTGCTTGAGAGTGTGTGTACATAACAGTGGCATACGATGATTGTAACCTTTTCCTAATGATGACAATTCTACTAGAGTGTTTGGCTATTTTGTAATGGCGGTGTGAGCGTCTCCTATTTTTTCTCAGACCAACTTCTGTACATTTTTTTATTTAATTAACGCACACTTTATAGAGAAAGAGATACAAATTACTTTACTCTCGTCTTCTGTACTGATAGTATTTAAACTAATTTTACTACTACTTAACATGTATTTACAGATCAGGTATTAAAGAGAACTTTAGTATACCATTTTTGTACCATAAATACGTACAAAAAAAAAATAACTCCCATTAAACAAGGTATCCGTAATGTAAATAAACAAATGGTTGAAAATAGTCTTGGGATAAGTACTATAATAAATATTGTGTACCATCTTCAGAATGACCAATCGGGAAGTAGAAATAAATAAGTAAATAACAGCATGCTAGGTTGTCGAGTCTGGCCCACAAAAAGTGTTAGAGGGACGATGTGTTAATTAAGGACCAAATATTAAAAAAACAAAACAAGTGTATGTGTGTGTGTGTGTGTGTGTAGCAGGGAGTGTGTGTGTGTCTGTGTGTGTAGCAGGGAGTGTGTGTGTATGGGAGATAAAATAAGTGTGTATGGAAGATAATGCAAGTGTGTATGGGAGATAAAGCAAGTGTGTATAGGAGATAAACAAGTGTGTGTATAGCAAGGAGTGTGAATGGTGAATGGGAGATACAGCAAGTGTGACTGGGAGATGCAGCAAGTGTGAATGGGAAATAAACAAATGTGTATAGCAAGGAGTGTGAATGATGAGACGCAGAACTAAAGGGAAATGAAAAGCTAGTAAGAGTGACTGAATGTATGACAGTGTGTGTGTGTGGATGGGAGATGAAGAGAAGGGCCAACGAATCTTCCAAACTAACTATAGGCTATACCAAGAAACAGACTATAATACCTCAATGTACAAGTAGAGTATCTGTTTTTCTGTAGCATGGGTTGAAGGAATCGGTGGTCCTTCATTTCGTCGACTGCACAATCATAAATAATCCTGTGAGTGTGGATTTATAGGTGGTCAAGATGGCAGAGAATAAGTGGGAGTATAAGTGGAAAGAAGTTAGTAAGTGGTAGTATAAGTGAAAAGAAGTGATTAAGTGGGAGTATAAGTGAAAAGAAGTGATTAAGTGGGAGTATAAGTGAAAAGAAGTTAGTAAGTGGGAGTATAAGTGAGAATAAGTGGGAGTATAAGTGAAAAGAAGTGATTAAGTGGGAGTATAAGTGAAAAGAAGTGATTAAGTGGGAGTATAAGTGAAAAGAAGTG
Source organism: Petrolisthes cinctipes (assembly GCA_033782935.1). Lineage (NCBI taxonomy): Eukaryota > Metazoa > Arthropoda > Malacostraca > Decapoda > Porcellanidae > Petrolisthes > Petrolisthes cinctipes. The sequence continues at coordinate 44,978 of JAWQEG010003365.1, read as the reverse complement.
ATTAAGTGGGAGTATAAGTGAAAAGAAGTGATTAAGTGGGAGTATAAGTGAGAATAAGTGGGAGTATAAGTGAAAAGAAGTGATTAAATGGGAGTATAAGTGAGAATAAGTGGGAGTATAAGTGAAAAGAAGTGATTAAATGGGAGTATAAGTGAGAATGAATGTGTGAGTGAGATGGATAGAAGATTTACCGATTTAAAGATTCCTGAAAAAAAATGCATGTATTCACTTTGGAAAATAGCCCATAAACTAGTAAAATGTGTGTGTGTGTGTGTTTGCAGCTTGAACATGGTGAACCAAAATAACATAATATCTTCCCTATGGTAAATGCTAGTGAATGTGTTCTAGGTAGATATATGTTAGTGTGATTTTCTCCTTCTAGGCAAATCAGAGAGAGAGAGAGAGAGAGAGAGAGAGAGAGAGAGAGAGAGAGAGAGGAGGGAGAATTCAGAATGGTTGTGAAATAGGTTCTCTTGAAAAATCGATGTGAGGTGGATGGATGGGTGGGTGGGCTGTGCTGAAAAAGGGACACGCAAGAAGTTGATTGATTTATATTTAGTTTGGTTAGTGAGGGAGACAGTGTGTTCGAGCAGTGTGAAATTTGTTGAGAGGAAAGTGTGCAAGTATTGTATGTAGTGTGTACAGAACGAGCGATGTGCATGATTTGTGTAGAAAAGTGTGCAGTGTGGTATGTGTCGAAAGTCGTTTGAACTGAGCGAACAAAATGCAAGAAAAGTTTAGAAGTGTGAAGTGTTTGGCAGTGTAGTGTGTGTGTGTGTGTGTGTGTGTGTGAAGTGTTTGGTAGTGTAGTGTGTGTGTGTGTGTGTGTGTGAAGTGTTTGGCAGTGTAGTGTGTGTGTGTGTGTGTGTGTGTTGTGAAGTGTTTGGCAGTGTAGTGTGTGTGTGTGTGTTCGAGTTATATGAAGTGTTTGGCAGTGTAGTGATCGCTGAGAATCGTGTGAAGTGTTTACCTAGAGACGTGTATGCAGTGTATATGTAACGTGTATGTGTTGTGGGCCGTCCTACTCTATGACAAACACCGATTGGTCCCGTCCTTAGGCCAGTGATAGAGGTATGTAGGAGACTGCACAAACCGCGGCTTCTCTAACGTCATTTTGTGAATTGTTTGCTAGCAGAAGCCAATTTATATATAATAACGGTAAAATATATGAATATATTTGACCTTTTTAGCAATGATAAGCTCAGAAATATTACCTCATTTCAATTTGTATACGGTGTGGCCCATTGGGTGTCGCTACGCAGTCGCCCCAAGGGTTTGGATGGCACCGGTTTGGCTATATTTTATCCCAGTTTTGACCGTTCCTGTACATATTGATTATTAAACTGTGATTCTGACTCTTTGTAGTTTGATCTTCTCCCTCATTTCTCCTACTTTAAGTTATGTCTGTCACTACCATGTTTGTGTTCGTACCAGTTATTTATTCCCTCTGGTTCTTTTGTTATTGTTCTCTGTAAGGGCCAGAATAAAACTTCTCTCACCTCACCACCACAAGGAACACCAAATGAAACTCACACATAAAAAAACAAAATATATATCAACACTTGACACTTTACAACACTTGAAATAAATAACACTATATATAATCCTCGAGTAGTCTCGATGCCCGGTCTAGACTCTCTTGACTTAAGCAAGATGATTACTGCTGAATCTTGGGCACAACTCTGGGAACATGGAGAGCAGTGAGCCAGAATCACAACTACGGAGCACTCGACTTTCCTCCTTATATTACCTTAGTTTACCTTACACCGTCTCGAAACTCTAATTAAAACATCAAAAAGAAATCCTAAATTGAATTCAGCAATGGATCGAGTTTGAAATAGTATCAACTTAAAAGAAAAGTAAAAGTGGGTTCACGAATTCCCGAGACTTCACAAAAAAAATTTAACACTAACAACCTTAGACCTAACGATGCTCAGGAAAACTACCATAAAGAGCGGTGAACTGGCAGGTTTACAATCAACTATACTTACATATATATATATATATATATATATATATATATATATATATATATATATACAATAAACAAACTCCTTTTATGACCTCGAGTCTGATTATTCAGTTACAAGTTACCTTTTTAAGATTATTATAACAGTTACATATAGGTTGGCCCTTACATTCTCATAATAATTATAATGGTATTGATTCATATATATATATATATATATATATATATATATGTGGTGGTGGTGGTGGTAATAGGAGCATAGTGGTGGTTTGTAATGGTTGTGGTAACGTAGCAGTGGTAGTGGAGTTAGTGTTGTGGTAGGAATAGAAAGACTGATGGTAATTATTGTTGTCCTTGTGATAGTGGTGGGTGGTAGTTGTGTTACTGCATATATAGATAGGTAGGTAGTAATGGTGATGGTAGTGTAGCCAGTGGTAGTTGGGGTAATGATGTGATTAGTAGAATAACAGTGGTGTGTGGTGTATGTGTAAGTGGTAGTGGTAGTATTAGTGGTAGTTTTTTCAATATAATGAGATATTGAAATGTGGTCCAATTATGGGAAAGAAATGTAATGATATTTTAAGTTTAGTATTTAATTATATTTAATTATAAGCACAAAAACTACACTAAAATTAACAGTGTAGGCAAATGCAAATGATTTATTGAAAAAAAAAAACACACACACACAGTGGCTGTTTACTTGTTAACGCTACACGACCGTTAATGAATTGTGGATTTAACTGTTGGTGAATATAGAGATGGTGAGTATTATATTTTCAGTCGAATGCCTTATATTACATTGACATACTGTTCATATCCCATTGTTATAACATATATACTAATGTTTATTTGATAACAACACTGCATCAATAATTATCATACAGTAGTTGGCAGCTCCGGGTGTGTGGTGGGTTGGTCACGTGATTGGTGGCGCGGATGAATACAGGAAAGCAAGGTGACGTGGCTGAGGCAGGGACAAGGAGGCGCCAGTCACCTGCTCGGCCCCGGTCTGGCAAGAAGTCGGTGTGTGATAGGGTCAAGTCACTCCTCCAAGAAGCCGGTGTGTGTGTGTGTCAGGGTCCAGTCACTCCTCCAAGAAGCCGGTGTGTGTGTGTGTGTGTGTGTGTCAGGGTCAAGTCACTCCTCCAAGAAGCCGGTGTGTGTGTTTGTGTCAGGGTCAAGTCACTCCTCCAAGAAGCCGGTGTGTGTGTGTGTGTGTGTGTCAGGGTCAAGTCACTCCTCCGTGTTGTGATCCCTGTGTTCTGTGGACATTACGTTTGGAGCTTCGTTACAGTACTACCGGTATGTATGTCAGTATGTATATGTGTATTAGTGATCGTGTTTACTTTCTAGTTCACCTGCTGAAGTTATTGTGATATCGGAAAGTATCTTTGTTTATTATTCTTATTGGTTTTATGTGGGACTCTGAACAGCAAACCATCCGCCATAGTCCATGTTTTGTGGCCTAGACACGGGAATAATTTTCAAAGCTGCCATAATGGGATGTCAAACTATAATATTTTCACAGTGAGGTTCCAAAATGTTTTAAAATTCACCGTCAGTAGTATTAGAACTCCATTTTGATCACTTTACACCCAGGCAGGCATCATAATAGTCTATTTAACTTAGAGCTCTGAAGTGAGTACCGTACAATCCTCCATATAAAGTTAGGTGTTATAATTGTTAAGGTGTATAATTATATAGAAGAGCAATATTGACTTAAGTGATTGTGGTTAATGGTGATTGAATGGCAAAGTGATGGTGGTTAAGAGTGAATGAAAACACGCTGTTAAAATATGTAACTGTTAAAGAATTACTGATTATCTTTGTTCCTCTACTTTCAGGACGGCCCTGTGTTTTGTAAGGACGTTGGTGTTGTGTTCGTGTAACAACATAAGTGCGTGGAATGTATAACCTTCCTGGAGGAACTTATGACAACACTTTTCTGCCCGATATGGTGAGTCAAATGTACTCTTTAGTGTTTCAGAGTCAAATGTACGGTTTAGTGTTCAGATTCACACCTCTGGCTAGACGTCCACTATTTAGAATAATTTCCGAATTACACATGTGCGAGACATCTAATTGTCACTGTGATAGGCCTATACGTTCTTATGGTCATTTTTCCGATAAATGGAGGTTAAAAATCGAACGAATCACAGGAAATACTGATTTTTTCTGAAAATCTCGCACGTGTAACAATATTTACCCACTATTATATATAGTGTAATATCAAAGCCGCTTGTAAATAATCATGCGTAATGGCAACTGTTTCTAATATATTTTTTATTGAATAAACTTTGTTGGATTATAACAGTGTTTCACTTGCAGGTACAAGAGTTGGGGCTGCCAACACACATCCAAAGAAATGACGTCACTCCAGATTACATCCCACTCGGTTCGGCATCGATAATGGCCACAGCAAAGGTGTAGGACGTGGAGATCAAGAAACCATGTGGAGTTTCCCACTTCAGAAGAGACTGGTGTAACAGGCCCAAACCATACATACAGTGGGAACGAGCAGATGTTCCCCCTCGGATGCCGAGCTTTACTTGGCAAAGACTGCCAGCTGCGACGTCAGTAATGGAGAAAACTCAAGGCTTCTCCATTTCTGACTTCACAGGCCAAGCCTGTATGAAGATCAAACCACTTACCATATGGGAGTTAGAGAGGCACCTCGACATTTCAGTGTATTTCTATGGAGCATATGTAAAGTCAGATTTTCCTTTCACACTAAGTACAAGTAGGTATAGAGTAAATCAAGGTATTGTCAGTAATTTTATTTGAGTTGCCATGTCCTCCACCCTGCTGGTTATATATGTATACTTTATAATAAACACCCCACTCAAAAGCCTGGTTATATATTTATTCCAATAGATATTGGACGTTTCTTCTCGGGTCTATAGAGCAATTGCAGGTTTCTTTCTTCCACTCGTCAATAGATACAGTCTCGGCCTGGAATAAGTATCCACCCACACCGAGAGTTGAATCGGCGAAACACTGTTCTAGTAGGCCCAAGTAACTGATCCGACTCAGGTTGACGAGTCGGAAAAATGACCATAAGAACGTATAGACCTATCAGTGAAAATTGGACGTCTAGCCAGGTGTGAATCTGAACAATATCCACGATGGTGCCACATGTCTGAGTTGGTGGATACTTACTCCCGGCCGAGACTGTACGATGAACCCTTCAGCCATATCACCTGCATTGATAAACAGTTAGTTGAAAAAAATAACATACTTAAACAACAGATTATCTAAGTCTTTCCTTCTAACACGAACCATTTATATAGGTCACTTAGATAAAAACTCATATCTCACAAGGTCACTAAACATTCACAAACATCCTTTCAGCCAAACCACCATAATCTACCTCTATACGAATCACTTTGTTTATGTTTTCAATTCCTAATCTTCCTCTCGCTTGTTCATTTGTTAGCATACGGGAAACTCCGGCCAAGTTATGGAGTCTGCAGCTCCGTACACTTTGCATTAAATAATTCCATCTTTAACGAAACCTTAAATATCAGTTCCACTTTTATAAACTAACGATATTTCCAATACAAATCCACTTTTCCCTTCAATAATCTCATGAAACACTAACCATGTGTGTAGTAACAACCGATTCATCCATGTACAGTCGGCCTCACAGGAATTCGTATACATCCCTGTAAACAAAATTACTCAACACATAAAACATCTACATTTCCCAATTCCACCATCAGATAAGACCTGGCAAACGGCAGACTCATCACCCTAATCCACAAATCCCTTAATAATATAGAAGTAAGTGCGCACCTCAAATCCATTCTCCCCCACCACAGAAATTCAAGCCATTAAAGTCCGCACTAGCCAAACATGGATTACAATAGTTAATTTATACATCCCCCCTCAAACCTGCCCGACAGTTCCCCATAACTTTTCTTCCCAGCTCCAACAAATCACCAACCCCCTGACCTCATCCTGGGTGGTGACTACAACGCCAAGACGTCGGCCTGGTATGTCAACAACCCAGACACAGAGGGCTGGTATTCCTTTCCCAAACGGACAACCTCATTACATTAATTAAACAACACTCACCCCCAGATCATCATCCCAATCATAATCACCCCAACTGGCCACAGACACACATTAACAACAAAAGAGCCAACTGGGAAGCCTTAACTACCGAACCGAAACAATTTGACACACTAAACATGACACCCATAACACACTGCTGTACAAAACTTCAATACAATTATACAAAATGCAGACAAACATCCCTAGAGGCAAAATAAGACAACACAACAATGGGGTGGCAATAGTTACAAAATACATCATTTCCTACAATCAATCAATCAAAAAAACATCGAATCCTTTCATTTCAAGATTATTCTCTACCAAAAATCACACAAATAGATGGAGGCGTGATTCCAAAGATTTACCTGTAATATTTCTCATAAGCTCCATGGATAATTAAACACAATGGAGCATTTTTAGCTGAACAATAACATGCTTTACACAATAACCAAACTGTCTAAAAGTACACTCGTTAAATACAATAACTGGCCAATAAGCAACTCACCTGTAACACACAACCAATGTAGAGAAATGGTGATCCGGAATAGAAGTGGAAACTGGCTCCCTCAATCACTACAAATTTCAGAACCAGGGTCCTACAGGGTCTTCCAGTTCTAAGGCGGCCTTCTTTTATTCTGTCAACCTAGCCAGTAATAATCACATCTGGAAAAAAGACAATCTAATAAGTATTTACGGTACGTACTAACAAACCATTGTAAAGGCCTTCATAGACTATCATTCATGCCTGTGCAAACTAAGTGACTGAGCAATCATTTAAATTTGCCACACACTAGCAAGAAGACTGAGCAGTCACCACACATTATCATGCATCACTGTACAGGGGTGTGATTGACGAAAAGCTTGTTGGATATAGCACAGTCATTTGTACAAACCATCAATCACACCCACACACGACGGTTATGCCTACACAACCACCTATTTTGCGCAGGCATGATTGATAGTCTATGGAGGCCTTAACAAACAATATCACATAACTAGCCATATATCACCACTGTTTAGATAACCATTATCCTCGTTACGTCTTTAACACTAATATTATGACTGAAGAATACTTACAAAAACTCAAGAGATACATAGAGCTTCGAAATAGACTGCAAAGATTGACACTGTTACCCGTATGGTGGCTGGTCCAGTAATGAAAGCCGGCTCAACCGCTCAACTCAGGAGTCAGTGTTGCCAGGTGGTGGATGGCGAACCAGCCCAAAACACCGCGACCTGTCTCGAAAAGCAGCCCAAACCAAAAAAGCCCAATTTGTTGGCAACCCTGCGGCGGCTACTAAAGCTCTCCTCCTCCCTCCCCATCCATACCTCCTACCTCCAACAACAACTTCCTGACCCCCCTCCCTCTTCCTTCTGTCCCAATCACATACATACATACATATACATCCTTACTGTCTAGTCAAAACAAACCATTAACTCCTCACCTCACCCCCACCCCAATTAACCCTACTTCCCATCCTAAACAACCATAATCCTGACTTAAAAACTTTTCGGATAGTTATAAGAGATCCATCCTGGGCAAGAAAACCTCTGCATCATTATTCACACTGGCATGAAAACAAAAAAACAATGTATACTATTTTCACTTTATTATTATACAGCATTATTTGGTGTTTCGGAAGAGTATAGAGGGTTATGCTGCAAGTACATTGATTGAAGTTTGGTTATAAATATCTTTTTTAATGTGTATGACGTACCTTTTTGTGAAATGAAGTATAACAACTATGAAAACAAATGTAAATGCCATGATGATTGTGAGTGAAAATGAGAAGCAACTGATCCTACTGAATGAGGTAATGGGGTGATGACTTAGACTGTACACAGATTAATAAAGCCACCAAGAGGTCAGTGCAAGACCTACAGTTCATACTCAAGTCTGATGCTCTTGTCAACCTTTTGGCAGTAGCTTTATTAATATCAACAGATTTAATTACCATATCTCCACATTCATACATAAAATACAGTTTAGTATGCATACACAGTAGACATATGCATATACATTCAATGTGCAACCAAAGCTGCATATTTTATTAACATAATACAGTATTCTGCATGTCCAATGAAATGCACATGACCAGCAAAATCAATATCACTGTATTTTGAATGCTGAAATAAAATTAATTGTAATTTGATATGGACAGACAGATTTCCTTATGTTTCAATTAAATATCATTCTATATATTACCAGTATATACATGTGTTGGAAAGGTAGGAAGAGTTTTATAATATTATATAGAAGGTTGACCAGGTGGTTGGGTAGAACACCACTCGTACACCTGATCATCTCAAATAGTCTGATATAATCCTGCCCTGGGAGTAAAAGTACAGGAATCATGCTAGTTACTTTTGAGAAGTGTATATAATCATGCTGTACATGAGATACGAATCTTTAGATTCAGAAAAGCCCTATACAGATCACAATCTATCTGCAATGTACACCTTACAAGTAACACTCAAGTTGCTAGTACATGCAGACCTAAAAGCACCATTAAACACTTTACATCGGGGTATATTTAAGTCTACAACATATGAATGTACAAAAGGAGTTGGTAAGTCACTTTGGAGATTGTAGCATTAGCCTTCCAGTCCCTCCCAGTGCCCAGTGGTTGCACCAGACATACACCTCCCAGCCTCAAGCTATCATAAAAAAATTTACATATAAAATGTCTACCATCAACTGCTCCATTTCCTTTAACAGTGAAAATGACTCTTTGAGATATCATTACTATTCTAGCTTGCCTAACTTTTGGCCAGTTGATGAGGACTGGCAGCAATGCATACACTGTATCACAATTCTGTACACTCACTTCTCTGATTTGTACTGCCCAGACCCTCCTGTCACTTGTGTTTAGTCCTTTATTCTGTGGAAAAGTTTATCACTACTTTCTCCACAAACTCTTTTATTGCCCTTATAACCTAACTGAGGCTTTGGGTCACAAAACATGCATAAATGAACTGGTTAACACAAGCCATACATGTATTCACACAAGTTACCTGTAAACATTCCTTATATAACTTGTTCCAAGACACAAGAAACTAAGTATCAAATCAAGTGCCATAATAGACACCATCTGTAATCATATAACTCACTTCACCATACACACACTCTATGTTTATATTATGTATGTGTACGGTATACAGGTAACCGATGGGAAAACAAGAGGAATGCAATAGCTCACCATGTCTGTTCATCATAAGTTACATCTCATCTGTGCCAAGTGAATGAATTACCTTTCTGTCTTTAGATGAGTCTTCTTTTACTGGATTATTCCATTTCCATTTTTTGTGGCTACTGTAATAACTTTTTTTTGGTAAATTTATATAAGTTTTACTAACAATTTTCCCCTGCTATTTCGTGTCAAGTATATTATCATGAACTAAAAAATCCCTTCCCTATACCCAACTTCCCTACCCTGTACCCTGATCCCACAATGCCTTCCCCACCAACACACTGAGGGGTCTGGCCACACTCCTACCTCTACTGAGAGTTTCTACGTCTACCGGTACTGAGGCACGTGATCACAAGTGGGCTGAGCAGAGTGTCGCAACCCTGCCAAGTTAAGGGGCCTTTGATGTTGACAAATAGGAGGCTACTAATACAGATTCCTTCAGACTCCCTCCATAGAGATGTACTGTACCATGTGGAGGAGTTTGGAGGAATCAACAGTCTCTAATTTGCCAACAATGTCACAAGCCCCTTAAGGTGACCAAAATTTCTAAGAAGATAATAATATATCTGCAACATAACAATAAATATGGAACAGTACAAATGCAAAAATCAGCTCTTTACCACACTTTAGAAACTGCCCCAAAGTCAAATGAGACAATAAAGGTACACATTACAATCATCTCAAATGACTCGGTGATTAATTCTATCAATTAAATATCCCATGTGTGATCCATTTGAGTGGTAAAAAACATCAGAGTGCAACTGTACACTTTGGAAAACACAAATCAGCATAAATAACCATTACCAGAAAAGTACAGTTAATTGGTCACTTTAACACAACAAATAGCAGGATTGTAAGAAAACAAAACACATCATAAAACACCATAGACAGTCAATATAAAAATTGAGGTAATTGCTTGGTTCCCACAGTAAAGGATTCAAGTTCTATCCTTACTTCTCAACTCTTGACCCTTTCTTCATGATCTATTTTTAAATGGTTCATGTGATGAACAAAATCAGATAAATATATTTTTCCTTACAAACAGGCAATGAAAACTTTCTAAACAGGCCAGTGGGAATTGTATAAGTGATAAAATTAAATAAATTATATAATGGAACTGATATAGGAAAGGGAGGTGAGTGTGATACAGAAGTTATACTTAATTCCTTTATACTGTACTTCTTAATTATACAATATATTCAAATATATATATACATGTACTGTATAGAGTAAATCGACGACAAAAACTGCTTGGATACTCGGTTTGACTGGTATGGATCTCAGAATATGCTGAGAGAGAAAGGGAGAATTATAGGGTAGATGGAAATCCAGAGGTAATTATCACGACAAGGAATGTCATGGAAAAGTGTGAAGAGGAGTTCCAAAGAATACTCTAAAAAGCTATCTTGGATGTAGAGTTAGTTCACTACAGAAGTCAGGATAGACAAGAATTAGTCTGTCTTCATATATTAGACCAGACTCTGAGATGTCACCGAGTTGTCTTGTTATGTTATGTATTTCAAAAGTGTATACAGGCAGCAAACTTATGTATATCTACTGTATATTGAAACTCTCTCACCAGAAAGATGCTAAACTGAATTGTCTATATATTATATACTGTATAGGAATGACTGAGAAGTTACAAGCAGGTATCAAATTTCTAGCAACAACAGAGGTTACCTGTACATATAGTACCTAGAAGCATTAAAGAGGAACTGCAAGGTGTGGTATAGTGTGGTGCTACAGACAATACATTTGGCTATAATGAAATACTTACAAGAATGGAAGTCCATGAATTTGTATGAATCCTGGTTTACAACTTACATTAATAGCTGGCATTAGGAGGAAGATGGTATCACTGTCACTGTGTATAATTTGTGCATTTAGTACGTGCTCCTGAGACACTTCAATATGTTGTTTTCTTAATTATGTTGCCTTCACCTGAACCCTTAAAGCTGTCAACAGTATGTCCTCCCACTAACAAAATATAATGTTAGTAATGAGAATAAAATTCAGTAATAGAAGGTAAATTACCAGCATCCAACGGTGTGTTCTTCACCTGATAATCTGTACGGTACTATTGAGTTTGGTCATTTCAATTAACAACTATGCTAATGAATCCTACCACTTTTTTCAGCCATTCATCACACTCTCCTAATGAGCAGTATAGTATTGTATCCTATATAAATGAGTACAGTACTTCTGAATACTGAAATAATCACCCAGGTTGTTTTTTGCAAGGTGAACTATTTTCGTGGGTACAGAAATGGTTTGGTAGTGGGAAGATTTACTGACGTGTACCTCTCGTGTATCTCTGGGGGTCATCTCTGTTGGTGAAATTGATTACACATACATATCAGTAGAATAAATGCATAAAACACCATAGTTATCATAAAAATCATCATCTTGAAACATGATTGAGAAGAGGTACCCATCTCTCCCCAACCTCGGATAATGATTGCACTCGGGGCCGTATTCAAGAACATCGGTGGTGTTGACGATGGCATGGTACTGGTACGATGTCTCTGTTGTTTGTCTATTGAGTCATTGTACCGGTACCACGCCATTGTCAACACCGTGAATGTTCGTGAATACAACCCTTGGTCACCTGCTTGATAATCATAACATTAATAAGGTCAGCAAATGTATCGCTAGGTAACAGTAAAATGTCTAACCTGCTGATGAATAGCGCAGGATATGTAGTTCATCACATCTTTCTAACCATCAAAGAGTAAAAATAATAATAAATAAATAATGAGCAAAACACACACTTTACACAGAGTTAACAAATTGATGTTCCATTAGTTGTCACCTGCACATCATCTATGTCATGATTGGTCAGATTCTCCCCAGCCACATGTAACAAATCTGCTAATAAATTTCAAGTTGAGTCCTGCTCTCTTGTAACCCATGAAAATCTACTAACACCTATCTAACTCATAGGATTCAAAGATTGTCTAAAAGAGTATGAACATGAAACACTGTACAATAAATAACATGTGTATGGCAGATTGGAAGCACCTGACCAATCACTCGTTAGTGAACGTGCCTAAACGTAATCATTTACAAGATGGCAGTATGTTTATGTTTATTTTTCTTGATAGACTTGTCTTCTTTTACAGTATGTTCACCTCCTCAGATTTGGCAGATAATGATGCTACTGATGACCTGAAAGGGAAAGGAAAGTTTTTGAGATAATTGTGCAAAGACTCATCTGATGTATGAACAATATGTGCAAACCAAAAACATTGGTATGAGTAACAAGACAGAAATTCACAGATTATTAAATAACAGACCTCTACAGCATATGGAATAGTACTTAGGCTGGATGAAATTCCCATCTATCTAGGCCATCAAGATTAAGAATATGATAGCCTTACCAATTGAAACATATAACAATACAGTATTTCATAACGCTATTAACTGAAGTTAGGATATTTTCCATATCAAAAAGAGGAATAGCCATATGCATTTCCATTTACCATTCGAACTTATACTTGCCTTGATGTAGCATGCTTAAGTCCTGAAGAAGACTCTTGACTACTGACAGAGGGTGATGATCTACTTCCCTTCTTCAGTACCCTTTCCAGGTAAGCAGCAGGAGCCCATCCCTCATAAGGCGTTCCAGCAACTCTGACATACCACCAACCTGCACACCCAACCTTGATCAAGTCCACATGGTCTCCCTCACGTAGGCTCACTTCTGATCCACCCATTGCATTGTAATCAGCCAGAACCAGGAAACGTGAAGACGTGTACTGTTGAAAGAGATTTCACAGATAATATAGTTGTTGTTGTTGATGTTCTCCCGGGGCAGAATGGCCTCCTGCCCCACAGACCCCTGGTACACTCTGGTCGCAGTGAAAAAACATATTAAAATAAAGGAGGGGCTGGCCCTATATGCCTGGGCTACCGAAGCACATCCCAAGGAAATGGGGCCAGAGCTTACTGGACCAGGGAGTCTGGGGGCCTCCGACCGCCAGGGAGATTGGGGGGAAGGCTTTGATCCCACAGCCAGTGCTGTGGGCCCAAGTCCACGTTACCACAAGAGCTACAAGTGGGGCCGTACCTTCTATGAGACCAGCCCTGAAGGGACCATAAGGGGGAGGGAGTTTACACTGCTGCATGCAAAGGAAAATGCACCCCCGTGTGCTGGCGGTCCACACAGCAGTGGAAAAAAAAAAAAAGGCCTCCGGTTGCAGTACACCTCACGTGGATTTTTAATCCATGTGGGCAGATCTCGTCAAATCCAATAGAAAGTGACCTGTTCCTACAACAATCTTTATTCTAGCCCTGTGGGGGATAACTAATATTCACAGAGAATAAAGTCAGCCCCACTGGGCCCACAGATAATATAGTAATAGAGTACTGTACCATGGGTTTTAACTCGATAAAACAACACCAAATCCCATATATATAATATTAGATTTCTTAGTAAATCTAATTAATACAGAGCCTAATGAATAATTTTTCAATAATCATTCTTTGCTCTATTTATAAACATAATTACAGGTACTTTTAATCAGCCCACTAGGATGGAGAGGCAGGCAGGCCCTTAATAGAGCCTTGCCTGGTGAGTTGAAGAAGTTGTTTCTGTTCTGTCTTGGTTAGCCCTTAAGTGGAGTTTCAGTGAGGAAACAAGGCATCAATCCATATGAATGAAATTACTAAATGATCCTACCTCAGTACTCTCAGAGAAGGTCTGGTCCTCTTCTTCATCTGATGCTGAGTAATCAGAAGACCAACTCTCTTCCTCCTCCTCAGGTGCATCCCCAAGTGAGGTGTCTGTGGAGCGCCTCACTGATCGGCGACTGCTGCCACCTTCTCCACCAGGTCGACCCTCTGAACTGCTGGAGCTGATAGACCCTCCACTGCCACTCATTCCATTGCCAGCCATGTCCCAGGAGGATGTCTGGCGTAGTGACCTGGAAGGAATAAGTAACCAAATGAATCCATCATGCAGCACTGCATACTAATGTACAAGGCACTAACAGTGCAAACTTAGCCTTAAGAAAGCTAAAAAGTCTGTCTGTGAATTGGAAGATATACCTATACAACCATACTGGAAGTATGGTTGATATGATATTGTATAGTAAACATTTTTTAAAGAATTTATCTTAAACTGTCTGACATTATGTAGTACATGTTATACCCATCACCTTCCACCTGATGCCAAGTAATTTTCGTGTGATGGCAAGAAGGGTCAGGCTTAGTTATATGTGAACTTGAAGGTTGTCGACATCACAGTGTCTCAGATACATCCAGGGGCCGAAAGCCAGAAAAATAATTGTCAGCTCCACTTACATAAAATAAAGCAAATCACCACAATGTTACAATACAGGTATAATGTATGATTGTAGATACCAGTGGACAGTATGTTGGTGGAGAAAGATTATTTGCTCAGGAATGGGGACTCAAAAATCACATCTTGCAAAGGACAAAGGCTATTACTTGTATAATACAGAAATTGGCCCTGAACTTAGATTTACAGGATAAACCAGATCATTACAATTCTAATCCACTTTCTTTTAATTAATTGGGAAAATTTTAGCATATACAAAGGGTGCAGGTGAGAGAAGGGATGTAGAATGGTTAAAATTTAAGCGTGCAAAATTACTGCAATGACACACAGTAGTGTGAAATACAATAACTGACAAGAATTTAGAAGACCTTTTATTCAGGTCATTAATGAGGGTGGGAAAACCAGGGGATCAAGGGCAGCCAACGACATTTACACATCAGTGTCAAAAGAGTAATTTATGTGCTGATTTCTATGGATTTGTTTGTTAAATATCTGAAGTATGATCATTATAATGGACAGATAACACACACATTGTTGATGAAAATGTTGGTATGGAACACATAACTTGTCAAAATAATGGCAGCATACTTCATAGGGTTAATAACAGAAATATAACAATATAAGCATTGTAAAGCAGTGTTCTGTAAAGGGGATGATACAACCATGACAAATTAACATATAAATGGATATAAAATTAAATGTCGCTGAAGGTAGGAATGCCAGGAAATAACATTTACACATATTAGAATGCAAAATAAATTATCAGTGCTGATAACAGCATTATTTTCAATAATAATCTTTTTCGCTCATTCAGTACATCTGTGTACAGTACAGTACATTTACTGGGGTATTAATTTCCTACCGGCCAATGTTAGACAGCATAAAAAGCAATCTGGAAATATCTTGTAGTTTAGCATCTTCAATTATGTCACACTTTCATTATAGCATTCTAGTCATCACCAGAAACTTTAACTATAATTTAGTTTTTTTGTACAGTACTTAAGTGTTTAAAAGGGTAAAAGTTTTAATTTAATAAATAAAGATTTTTATAACCAATTTCACCAGAAATATCCAAAAGCAAGGCATATGAACACTCAGGATTGAAATTAAAGTCACAATACAGCACACTTGCATAACACAATATAAAAATATATTACCAATTGAGATCAAACTGAGTGACAGATCTGTAGGATAAACAATTAATGGATTCATCATCAAACATGACAATATACAGTATATACAGTGGTATGAATCACAAGTCAAACTAATGAATACTAATACAGTACAGAACTGTCATATAAAACTATTTCTAGATATACCCTATTTTTACAATACAGTAATCTGTACACTGGGCTAAGAAAAACTATGATTCATAATTATGTACACAAAATAAATTTGAATACTAAGGGGAATAACGGAAAAAGAAATTATGTGATTTGCAGGAATAACTAACCTGTGCTGGGCAGTGGGTGAAAGAGGAGGAATTCGAATTCCATTTAGGCTGGCTCCCTTTTGCATCCTGGAAGAATACTGTTTGATATTCTCCCCTTTCAGGTACTCAAACTGGTCAAGGAGAACCCGCTTGATCTCCTTCACCCAGGTTTCCTTCACCTCTGCCGATGGGGCCAAGATGGTGTGTACCTCTTGCCGTCCTTGAAGCCACACCTCAAACTTGCGTATGTCACCCTTGTTGCCCCTCACACTCTCCGTCAGCCCCACTTGTGACATCTGTTGTGGGGACAGGGATGTAAAAATGCATGAGGGGTGAAGTACTTTTATGGATATAAAGTTGTCAAAGGCAATAGTTCACTTTAATCATCAGTGTAGAGTACACGAAGGAAAGGATTGTGGGAGGAAGAGGAGGTTTTCATCATGCTGGGAAGGAATGTTGGTAAAGAGAATGCTAGACACTTCTGCTGTGTCTTTCCCCTAAAGGGTAGTTCATGGAGAGAAAGAGGCAACACAGCTATACACTACAAACCTTGAGTGCATTCTTGTAGTGGTACGTAGCACGGTCAGTGTCCTTGCCAGCACGCTTTGTGAATAGGAGGACCTTCTCATAGAGGAAGATGTGGCGCTGGGCTGGCTTGAGGCGCAGTTCCCTCAGTCCCTTCTTGGAGTCATTCCACACACTGAATGGACCTTGCATCAATAGCTTTCCAAGATCTGCCAGATTGCCCTAAAACAGAGAAAAAGTATATCAGGCCAGCAGCAAAAGAAAAACAAGAATCCAGACAATTACTTAAATTTTCCAAAACCTGATCTGTTGTTTGTCTATTGAGTCATTGTACCGGTACCACGCCATTGTCAACACCCACCGTGAATGTGGGCAGGGCTGACTACCCTTGGTCACCTGCTTGATAATCATAACATTAATAAGGTCAGCAAATGTATCGCTAGGTAACAGTAAAATGTCTAACCTGCTGATGAATAGCGCAGGGCTGACTACCCTTACCACCAAGAATCACCTATCACTGATGCCCTTCTTTGACTTGTTTCTACTGCTTGACCTTTATATGTTTTCAACCTAGTCCTAGAAATAACTTATTTAAAAACAATTTAGTTTTAAAACCATTAAATTCTACTTCCCCTAACTTTAGATTTACAATACCTCAGTACAATAGGCTACCTTATTTATTCATCGACACACATTAATAACTCCATCCCACAAACTTCCAAATTTTATCATCAATTTCTCTAGCCTTTCTTTTGAATCTGTCACAAGATACTCACAGGGAAGCCAACAATGGCCACCTGGTGCATGGAATCATTGAGACATTTAAGGACAGCCAGCATGGTGTCTACTGCCTCTTGTAACTCCCGTCTCCCCTCATTCCCTTCCACGCATTTCAGCAAATCCTGTAATGAATAAAATATTTCATGTACTGTACATGTTAGTATTAATTAGGTTTATTAAGTGATGGATAAGCACAGCATATTTTCTTTGCAGAAAATCAACTTTATCATGAATATCTGTAATAAAAGTAGAGAAACTACTGTAATCTCTTTAAATGGAACACTGAGAAATATTATTCAATCCTCCCCGTCAAAGCAACCTTCGTGACTCATATAATGAAATAAGTACCTTAAGGAGAAGCTGATACTTGGTGACTCTCTGGACAGGTTTGAGAAGGTAAGCTCCGAGAGGCAGCTTGTGGTGAAGGCGTCGCTGGCACTCCTTGAAGAATGGATTGGTGTCACCTACCTGCCGCCGCAGTTCTTCACTTTGAGGTTTGTTTTGGCAGTAAAGAGAGTAAAGCCGGTGGAACGTGTCTTTCTGAAGGACAAAGAAACACATTTAAGCATTTATATGTTTCATGAAAGGTCAGAGAATAACTATCATTATTGAGTAATAAAAAGCTTGTTTATGTTTCGTAAAATAACAGGATTAAGAAAAAAATGTACTACAAAGTGATGACAAAACACCAAACAACCTGATTCCAGATTAGGTCATTATGAAGCAACAGAGGTCGGAATCATTGCTTCACATAGTACGAAAACATGTTTCCAATGTTAATGTTAAATACATATAACTGGTATATTCCCCTACATGCAAATTCCAGCACCTTACCCTCTGGACAAAACAGAGACCAATTAGCTCTGGAGTGTCAATGCAATTTTCCAAGTCTCGTAAAAACATTTCATTGTGAAATCGGAAGATCTCCTCCATGTTGCCGAACAGCAAGTCACTCTTTCCATACAAGTGCACAGGTATCAAAGGTTGCATCTCAGGGTTCAGCATTTCATCCTTGTAACCCTGCCAAAAAAATTATCAAGCTTTAACATCACATCCAACTCATTATACCTGTCCACCTCGCTAGGCTACTACGATTACTGTACATGAAGTCTGGTTTGCCAAACTGTTCAAAAATTTAAATGTACAGTACAGTACACGGAAATTAAATTATTTTTATTTATACTGTACATTCTGATCTGTTAATGAATTCTAACAAAGGCAGAGCTTGCCACTGCCCCAGTAATAAAGTACAGTATCAGTCTGTAAGGAACCCTTGATTATTAGCACCATGAATATATGAGAAAAGTACATTAAATAACAATACATGGGCACATCACTATAGTACAGCATACCTTGAGGATAGAACACAGTTCAGAGACATAAACCCGCTCTGTATCCAACAGTTCTCGTAAAACATGACCTCTTTTGGCTCGTGCCGCCTCACTATCACTGGACCACTCGGGGGAGTCACCACTGTCACCCAGCTGTTGGACACATTTTATAAGAGAATGAAAGAAGGGAAGAATATCAGTAGAAACAAAACAATTCTCTCATAGATACTATTCTTATCTAAATTAAATTAAATTTTATTTTACAATGTATAAATTTATAAAGAAAAAATTATCCAGTAGCCTTCACATGCTCCACTTTGCCATGATAAGAATGTAAGGTTCAGAAAATCATTCAAATACTGTATAGTCTTTGTCCCTTTGCAGTGAATAATAACATCAATCACAATACTCAATCAACATCAGGTACACTAAAAAATTCTATCCATTATTGCAGTCATACCAAGTACAGTAGTAGGCTACATATCTGTGCAGTCGAGAGATGCAACATCAGTATCATAAGTTAATGTGGGACTGCATTGCAATATTTACAACTACAGTAATGCATAGATAGTATAGGATCACAAATTTACTGAATTCAGATTAACTACAGAACATGTGACATATAAATACTGCTACTGCTACTGTACTGTATATACACACTGTTTGCTGTTCCTAGACATAAAATATTGAGCTGGGAATCAATTACGTTCAAGATGGCTTAGACTAACATTCTAAGATGTGGTCCCTAATTTGAGTAGCCACCTACAACCACATACCAGGCCTGGAGTAAATAACTGAATACAGATAATATTTATAAATATTTCAAATTACCACCACTTTAAATAGGTTATCATGGTACTATGTTTATCCACAAATTAAAACTTACAGAAAGTTTTGGGACTAATACCGGATGCTGTACAACTACAGTCCAGGACAATCCTATTGTGTCTCGGAGAAAAATCCATTTACAAAACAGCAGTAATTTTATTTTACCACCGGCAATTCCATTCCCAAATCATTGTGATTCTGACAGAAATATGTATACTATACCAAGCAAAAATATATATATAAGAGAAAAGAAGAAGACACTAAATAAACTCCATAAACTAGGTACAATAAATACCTGTAGATTACATTGGATGCAAAAGAAGCATGAATAATTTTGTACATATTTCACTTGTCAGCATAATTTTCTCTCATTTTCATTATTCACGAACTTCTCAGTGCACAAGCAAACATATTTCTTCTTTAGTTGGTGCAGCAAATGTTATATAGGTGCAATTGTGAGAAGAAATGTTGTGCACATATCAGTCTTCCTTTGTACAAAATTAGACTGAGAAACTAAATAAGGTGAAATGCCAGAACTTTTATTATATTCTGGTTATAGTTCTGTCTTCACAGTACTAAGAAAGTGATTATCCCAAAAACTACTAAGTATTTTTCAGTGTACAATTCAGTTTCCCAGCAGACATTGGTAAGTTTCATATGGAGTGTGCTTGGTGATTGGCACTTGCAGCCATTGACTAAATCCAATAACTGTGATAATGGTGATGGTGGTAGTAACTATGTGCATCTTATCACACTTACTCTTCTTTGTTGTGTTATGTTCCTTGGATGTGTAATGTTACCATGATGTATCATAGTCCCTTCCTGTTTTATAATTCTCTGCTTTGGTAAATTTCCCTGATGTGATACATTTGTACGCTGTACTGTATGTACATTTGCCTTCTGCTCTGCATATCCAAACTGTGCCATGTTTACACGAAAAAGGTGAAAACTCTGTATAATTTGTGTGCCAAGGACAAACATGCCCGGAGACGATGGTATATTCCAGGTCCTCTCGGTCTTCACTTGTTCATAGCTGTAACTTTCCCTTCTGGCTAAAGAGGGAAGAATTTTGGACGCCCTGCCCTCCCTAACCCATTCTCCCCCCTCCTCCTTCTCCTCCTCCTCCTCCTGGCCCAAACACACAGACACTGGTCTAGGACGACGTTTGCTTGCCTGGCCACCAGCCTTTATCCGCAGCATCTATTCCAAGAGGATGATTGCAGTGTGCAAATTTATCAACTTGTTCTGAGAAGAAATGCATCTGCACCTGTATATTTGTAGTACACCGTTTTCTAATTAATTCGAGAACTTTGTTAGCCAATACAGTATAGATAGCATTACAGTTCTGTATACCATACCACATCTAAAGTAAACGAAGTAATATCAAACGTCATAAAAAAACATCAACTATAAACCTCTATTACAGGGAAGAAGAAAACAATGACATTAAGGATATAATAAGAAAACTATAATTACAAAATCAACCCACCTTTGGCAATGTTGAAGCCTTTCTCATGCTCTTAGGTGACTTGGGGAGATCAGCATGGAGTGGAGATGCAGGGTGAGAGTGTGGATGGCTGGCAGAGGTGGAGGAAGAAGAAGACTGGCCCTGAAGAGGTTGATGGAGAGGAATGGCAGGTTCCGGTGTCACTGCATGAATTGGCCGAGGAAGGCGAGTGGCCAGCTTTTTGAGGGAGCTTTTACGCTTCTCACACATCATCTGTACATCTTCTATCCTCTTCAGTACCTGTAAGATATGTTTAATATCTAATGAAAAGCAACTGGGTCCAACACCCTTCTCTTTCATTTGTACTTTACATTAATGGAAATATTGTAGAGAAAAAATAACTTCTGATATCAACAGTGTAGGCCCATAATTGCTCAAAGTACCTTTTCCCTCTAAACTAACTTTAAGTATTGTGCTTGTACCATGTTTTTGCTGATATTGAACTGCTTTCAATATCAGTTCATCTGAATAATTTTACACATAAGACATATTTTATCTCTTCTACATCCTCTTTCCTTCCCACACCATCTCTATACCATTCTATCTCCCCTCAAGATTATTACTGGCCAACATACCTGATGCACCAGTCCTTTTGTTTCTGGAGTGATGACATCTTCAAATATAGTTTTAAGTTCACGTGAGGAGCCCAGTCTGCCATGGTCAGAGGAGGCTAGGAACTCATCCAGTTCCCGAAGAGCTTCAACAGCAAACTCTGGAGCCTGGCAGCGCTCAATCTGCTGTGACGCTAAGAGTTCCACACCCTCTGTACACCACTTGTTAGCCTGGTTAATGAAATATTATTAATGACTGACAAGGGACTCACTGCATTTGTTCTTGTGTCTGCATGAACTTAAAGTACTGTAGATACTAATGTTGATTCTGCTGGGTGTAATGAGTGATAGTAGTGATTGATGTGGCTCTCATATTGTTTAATTAATAAGAGATTTTTGGAATACAGTATATAATTATATACAGTACTGTATATACTGAATCTAGTATATACCTTTTCAATGCGTTCCTGGAGGTCACGACACTTATGAAGTGACTCAAGACGGTGAGTGATGCGAGTAGTGAAGGCATCCCTCATCCGTACCAGTTCCACACACTTGGGCTGAATGGAGTCAACTGCATAATGTTCACTTTCAATTAGTTGTGTTCCTATAATCCGAAGCTCCTCTGCTTTTTCCAGCTGATCCTGTAGATGAGCAAAGATTATTGTCAGGGCATATTTGATAAATTGATATCATGGCCACATAATACTTAAAATACTTCCGTAAAACACTATGCTAACTCTATGCAAAAGGTTTACAGTATTACATCAATATTAATTCTAAATAAGTGCTAGAGTAGCCTTACATTACAACTAGCACCAATATGAGACAAAAATAAGGTTTGCTATTTTTATACATACAGCAGTCATCATATGGAAGTCTTGTGCCTCCTCCAGTAGTTGGTCCACATGAGTCACTGAATCACCCACTTCTACCATGCCCGATAGTTGCTTCAGGGATATTTCCAAGGATGTCTGGCAGAGAGAATACAAGTATTGCATTGACAGTGGTTAGAAAACTGACGTAGTAGCCAAGGAATTACTAAATCTACAAATAGCAGCTACAGATCTGCTTTATTCCTAATAAGAACTTTTATGATAAGTGCAATTAATTGAACTGAATTTATATTTCTTCCTCAACTTTCAGCATTTATTCATCAATAACAAAATTGCCATTTCCACTCCCTCACCTGGAGTTCTCTGAAGTCTGTCTCAAAACGTCTCAGCTGTAGACATTGTGTAAGGCGTCCCTCGTGGCGTGTCCAGAACTCATCAAAGGTCCTCTCTGTCTCCTCTAACTGTACCAGAAGGCGTTCTACAGCTGTTACATTGATCAGTTTGTCAGGACATAGACGGGCTGAGCGAGGTTCTCCCGGCCGTTTGATGCAGTTAAGTAGTGTCTCACCATGGCGTGAGGCCGAGAGCAGGTCGTCCTTAAGTACATTGTATTCACTCCGCTGTTGGGAAGGGTTGACACAGGTTAGGTAAACAATGGAGAGGATTGTAAAACAAGGAAACTAGGAGGAATGAATACTCATGAGATGTATTCATACATAGAAATAAACAAAAAATAGAGGAAATACTGTACATTGCACTATGGAGGTGGGATAAAATACAATGTTGCAGACAAGGAAAACTTATGTGGCCCATGATCCCTGCAACAAACTGAACTTAAGAACACTTCATCAGTTCATGTTGCCGGGTTGAAGCAAATATCGGACACAAAGTTATGGGATTGTATGGAAACAAGAGAAAGATAAAGGAAGAAATCTGTGCATGTAAAGAAAGAAAGTACAGTAGTGAACAAGGGAAATTGACAATACATCACAAAAAAAAAGTCGATTCTGCCCGCAGGTGCTGGATAAAGATGGAAAATATAACTGGTACCCCATACAGTATATATTCTTGTTGTGACCTAAAGAAGCTACCAATAGAACTGTCTGTGATCCATGCAAGTATTATGTTACCCTATACTGTACTGTAATTACATTCTTTTTTACAACTGTCCTAAAATTTGAGACAGCACAGCATATTCACTTTGTGCGAGGACCCAAGGCTGGGAACAAATGGATTATGTAACAAGTAAAGAATAAGAAGGAAGGATAAATAGTAAAGTTGACAGCAAAAGAGCAATGAAGAAGGAGAGGCAATGGTAACAGCAAAGGTATGTCAGCTGTACTTCAGTGCCTCCTTTGTTAATTAAAGCTCAAACTAAAAATTTCTTAAGGGAGGTGAATTTGCTTCATTGCTAGCAGGGTTACTGGTAAATTGGTTGATTTGTTACCCAAGCAGGGGTGACTAAAAACATATAAATAAAGACAACTAAGCATAAAAAAGCATCCCAAAAAGACTGACATTGAATATATTATCTTTGTGCATGTGACATAATGTACCATGTTCAATGCAAGAAGGTGGAGCGGGATGTTGAAAGTTGGTGCTGTAGGCAATAGGGATATAAACAAGAAAATTATGGGCTGGGTGATGACAATGACTGGTTTGATGGCTCCATTCAGAATCTAGTTCAGGGACAAAACTATAGGGATGTGTGTTGGGAGGATTAAATCTTGAATATCACTTGAAAATATATTGTACCATACAAAAGAGGAAAGAAGAATGGGTTTTTGTGTATCACAAAAAATGGGAGCCAAGTCATGTCAATCCTCAGGGTAAAAAACAATTGGATAATACTGTACGGTACTTCTTTTGACTGTTGCCTTTATAGTTTATGTGACACAGTACCTGTATAGAAAAGGAGAAACATATGTCACCTTAGTAATACAAAGCCATAAGGTAATAATTTTTAAGAGAAATAATAAGGAAACAAATAAAAATTAGTATCTATATTTATAGTAAGGAAATTAAAACTCTTAGATACTATCACTGTGGACATAAATATTAATGTGATACAGTATTAATATTCTATTACAAACAAAATAAAACTACTCCCAATAATTTCACCTCTTCCTCATGGAGGAAAGCTACTCCAGATACCAATAGTATCTCTCCAACAGGCTGATACAAAAAAGCTACTACGTCACTTATAATACTGCAGTACCTCTTCTATATGAGTTAAAGCTACGACAGTACGTATAACATTAATATCTTCCCACCTGAGAACGAAGAAGTTCATCAGTGGAAGAGACATCGTTGGGAAACTCGGTCTCCTGCAGCTTCTGCGTAAAGGCCCTGAGCGACGCGCTGATCTCCTGGGTGTTGGCGCTAAACTTCTCCACCGCCTGCAACCAGAGGGATGTGCAGGGGTCGGGCAGGGTGCGACAGCGTGAAATATGGAGCCATTGGGGTGCTTGGGTGGGAGGGAGGATGATAGGAGAGGGGAGGGGGAAGGTGTGGTCTGACAGGATTTCTGGGTGTGATCTGAGTACCCAGACAAAATAAGGAGAAGCTGGCTGGATATGATGGTCAATCTAATTTTGATTTATGAATGGTAGTGTCTAAATTATCGAGGCTAGAAATCTTGCCTTGCAATATGAAGTTTACATTTATAAGTTTACTATTGTATATGTTTCAGTTGTAAAGTAATGTAGTACAGTTAATGATTTTAGTTAAGGGACTCTGTAATGTAGTCAGAAAATTGGAGATAAATGAGTCCTTCAAATATTGCCACGAAACACCAACTACAGTACAGTATATGGAAGGAGCTTGTTTCGTGGCATGGTAAGGAGGAATCAGAAGCTTCCAATTCTCATACACGACCACAGGGTCCTTAAAAAACATACAGCCAATTTCTCCGCCCATCCATCGAGACTCATTCTGAATCAATAATATAAAACTATGACAACAATCACCATCACCATTACCACCCTACGTCACATTCTTGGGGGGGGGGTCATGCCCGGGCTATGAGTAATGATATATGGGGGGAGGGGGGGGAGCTGTCTTCTGTCATACATAACAGCAGCAGCGGGGGGAGGGGGGGGGGGGAATGGGGGATAATCTCAGGGCAATTGGCTGGTCATACTTGAAGGAAAGCAAGAGTATAGTATAGTTCAAGACCTTCCATCTCTCACCACAGATATGACCAGACCACATAATAATTAATGACTACGGAAATGCAAACTAATAATTGATCACCCTCGTCTACAAAATAATGAAAGACTAATAATAATATATTTACTATGACACTAGTCTAATAAAAATGGAAAGGTAGCACGAAAAATTCACTATAAAATATAATGTGTCCTACAGCACACACACACACACACACACACAAAATAAGAAGAAGCATACTTAATTAAACTGATCAGAAATAATCCTGTGGACAAAACTCATCATAGTTACAATACAGTACTAATAATAATAATAATAATAATAACAACAACAATTGCATTTCCTGAAGTAGTACGCTACACACATACAATAATTACAGTAATATATAATAACAAACACCACCACAATAACAAAGGTAAATAAAAACAACCACAACGACAACCACAACAACAACACCATCCTGGAAATAACAACAATAAATGAATAAAAAAACAGACTCATGTCACCTGATGTCCTCGAAGTCAGTGAGTGCATGATGGACACACAAACTTGCCAACATTATGATGAAAGAAGGAGTAAAAATAAATAAATAAATAACACGAGAACAACGACGGTGAAGTCCTGTCTCAGCCGAGGGTGGATATAAATAATGGGCCGTATGCAAGAACAACATCCGTGGTGTATACGATGGTTGGTGTGGTACCGGCCGGGACGATGGCTCTGTTTGTTGTTTGTCCATATGGTGTTGTCATCGTACTGGTACCACGCCATCGTATACACCACAGATGTTCTTGCATAAAGCCCTTAGGACGGACGACGACTTTTATAATAATGGCTGGAGGTTGGATCAAGCAGGTACTATAAGAGAGAGAGAGAGAGAGAGAGAGAGAGAGAGAGAGAGAGAGAGAGAGAGAGAGAGAGAGAGGTTAGGGGATGGGTTTGATGCGTCTGGGCAATATATAAATAATAAGCTATATAGAGCATCTCACGCCTTCACCGTCCCTATACTATAACAGGGAGATGCTGCTATAGATAAACCAAGGTCCCGAGATATTTGGGGGGTCGGTCGGGTCACTCAGTGGGATGGATGGTGGGGAGGCTGCACACACACACACATATCGGTCCTGAAGAAGGGATGGGAAGGGGGTGGAGATGGGAAGGGAAGGGAAGGGGGGGGCAGCGTACAGGGTCTGGGCCAGCCAACTCACCACCCCACAACACAACAATAGATATTATTATCATATATGTATGTGTAATCTGGTTAATGTTCATATATGCCTTGCTAACTTAATTAAACGTCTTCATACTCCCAATACTGTACAATAACTAGGCATTTATTTAAGGTAATTAATAATTATATGAACGAAAGGAAATTACATACGGTTAATTCAATTTTGAGATGATGGTCCCTGAAATGCCTACAGATATTATATGTATGTATTACGCATGCCGGTAAAACGTTCTATAATGTGTTGTTTGCATAAATATGTATGAATGTGTTTATTAAATTGACTACAAACAAGGCTCCTCCCACACTTAATAAAGTAACTATGCCCTCACACACACAGTTTAGTTTTCCCTCTGAGTAATAAGTTGGTAAGTTTCCCGCCCAAAGTCAGCTGGATTCCCTGTTATTTATAGTTTCCCGCGCAAAGTCAGTTGGATTCCCTGTTAGTTTCCCGCGCAAAGTCTGCTGATGGATTCCCTGTTATTATTTAGTTTCCCGCGCAAAGTTCCTCGGGCCGCCTTGAGCCTATAATAAGTGGGGTGGTGTTATGGCCGCCCGCCCCACGCGCACTATACCTGCTTGAGAGTGGCCACGGCGTGCTGGATCTGTCGGGAAAAGAGTTGCTCATTGTAGAAGCGGTGGATGCCAGGGCGGCGCTGCGACAGGATGAGAGAGAGGCCGCCGTTAGAACCTCGGTGGGCATGGAGAGGAGGAGGCGGAGGACAAGGAAGAGGAGGAGGAGACCACAAAGAAAGTAAAGAAAATGAAGCTGCAAAGAGATGATGATAACAGATACTTGGAAGAAGCGGAGGACGACGACGAGGAGGAGGAGGAGGAGGAGGAAGAGACCACAAAGAAAGTAAAGAAAATAAAGCTGCAAAGAGATGATGATAACAGATACTGGGAAGAACGTATATGATGGGATGATGATGATGTTGAAAGAAGCAGAGGAAGGAGTGTATAGGCGCCTACCTGTACTGTATACCTACGTTGTCAGAGGAGTTTGTCTTACTGGAAAACAAGATTAGAGAAGAAGGCAGTAGAGGAAAATTATTATGAAAGGCAGATAAATGTGACAGAAAAAAAACAAGCAAACACAAGATCGAGTTTAAATGTGAAGTTATGAGGGAAAAGCTCTAAAACAAATATGAGAGACAGAGACAGAGACAGAGACAGAGACAGAGACAGAGACAGAGACAGAGACAGAGACAGAGAGAGAGAGAGAGAGAGAGAGAGAGAGAGAGAGAGAGAGAGAGAGAGAGAGAGAGAGAGAGAGAGAGAGAGAGAGAGAGAGAGAGAGAGAGAGAGAGAGAGAGAGAGAGAGAGGCAGTGGCCGAATGAAAGTGACAGACGTATGTGAAGAGGGCCTGAGGATACGACCGAGATAGTCAGCCAAGTTAGACAGCCCAAGGGGACAGTGAGAACCAACAGAGGAAAGAGAGAACAGGCATCCATCCTCCTCAGGTCCTTGGGTTTCTCTCTGCTGACTTATATGGTCGTTTGTTGTGGGAGGATATAGTCTATAGTTTGTTGTGGGCGAAGTGGAGTCTATACGTAGCCCTCTAAACTATGCAACAAACCTGATTCCTTACTCGTATACTGAAGTAATATCTGTGTTTTGGCATAGTCTGGAGGAATCGATAGTTTTCCTTCCAGTCTTCCTTCCAGTTCCCCCTCAATCAATGGTCACTTTAACTTCCAAAGACCTTTAAGGAGACTGTCTTCCTGGCACATTGGAAGGTTACTGATTCCATCTAACTCTACCAGAAAACAAACAGTCTCAATGGTATTAATATGGGATCTGTTTCGTGGCATAATTTGGAGGAATCAAGAGACCTTCCAATTCACCAACAAGAGAATCTCCCCGTAAGTGTGTCGTCAGGCTGAATCAAATCGTGTGTCATGAGTCAAACTAAAACTATGATGGGATGATGTTAAAGTAGAGAATAAGATCAAGTAAAATGAAGGAGGAAATGACAGAGATCAGAAGAGTTATATATATATTGTCAATGTCAGATGGGAATATTGGTCGAATACGTAATAGAGAGGCAAAGAATACAAACAGAAAAATATGAATAAAGAGACACAAGAGTAGTAAATGTAAGGTGATGGAAATGAGACGGCTATATGTGGTGAAAAATACATAGAAAAAAGTGACGGAGAATATAATATAGGAGGAGGCAAGAACGAAGATCGGGTTGGGAAGAAAAAGAAAGCATTGTAGTTGAAAGACAAGAGATAAAAATACCCGAGAGGAGAACACCAAAACAAAGGGTCCTGTAATCGTAGTGAAAACCACACAAGGGAACTGTTAAAACCATGGAAACTAATAAGAGACATGTAGGGAGAGAGGGAAGTAAGGCTGATAAATTAAAGGGTACAGTACAGTGTTGGTAAAATCCGGAGCAAATGATTACACCAAACTATTCCAGGCAACAACAGACCACCATATATTTTTAAAGTAAGTTGATCTGCATGGTCCTGTTTCCTGGCATATACTCTGGAGGAACCGAAGTGCTCTAAATCTAACAAGTGTGTATTACCCCCTTAAGGTGGTAATTCTTTTTTGGTACATTGTAGTGCCTCGATTCCTCCAAAGTATGCCTAGAAACAGGACCAGATTAACAAAAATAATGGTGTTCTGTTGCTTGGAATAGTTTGGAGGATTCAGTTGCTCCACATTTACCAACACAAAACTTCCCCCTTAAACGAAGAAGGAGGGATACTACTGATGGAACACTGTATAGAAAAGACAGGAAAGCGACTTAGTAAACAGCCAGCAGGAACAGGGCAAGCAGCAGCGTATGTGACAGGAACGAGGAAGTGGCAGTGGACAGAACACTTTATTTAGGAAGGGCAAAGGGACAGTGAATTGAAGTGGCAATGTGGAAGAGAATGTATACACAGGAGGAGACATCGTTGCAATGCCATCTACCATAAAGTGAAAAACAGATGATAATAATGTATGTGACGGATGGACAAACAAATAACGAGACATCCACACAGAAATAATAAACATAAATCAAGGAATACAAAGGACATTCAAACAGCAGCAGACCAATATAATTATCTGGTCTTTGCAAGGCTGTTTGATTTTGCTCTGCTAACTACTGTAGTCTACTTAGTAAGGTAAAGGAAAGTGTAATAAGAGGAAAAGGAAGCTCACAGTGAATGAGGGTCTTTCAAAATCGTGTTCTGACCCCTGATGTCTGTCTCTTCTGTGACGGCTTTCCTCACAACTACTGTCCTCTACTTGATATGTATAGAGCTACTGTGAATAATAATAATAATAATAATAATAATATGTATGACGGCATATACCGAATATTATCTAGTATATAACAAAAGTTACTATAGCATTCTTTAATAAATACATCAAACAGGCGAATGACCAAATTATGTTTTCAGCATTTATATTTTTTACAGCATTATTATTTAAAAGAAATCTAAATTCGGGATAATTCGGACTGTAACTTAAATATTAAATTCCTGAGCATACATGAACTTTAAATTTAATAACCGGAGTTGCTTTTAAGTAAAAAAATTGGTGCAAATGTATTCAAATGCCCTACTTGACTATACCTTTTTTCTAGTGAAGGTGTTTAATTACGGCGATATGGAAGGACGGCTTGTTTTACAGGCCTCTCGAACGAAACTATACACGATTTTGAACCTCTCATACTTTTTCTTTATTTCATATTTATTAAGGGGACAGTACAGTGTTGATAAATCTGGAGCAACTGATTCCTCCAAACTATTCCCAGCAACAGACCATCATTATTTTTGTTCATTTTGGTCCTGTTTCCTGGCATACTTTGGAGGAATCAAGGCACTCCAATATGTCAAAAGTGTATTATTACCCCCTTAATTAAGCTGAATGTTTGTCTTTAGTCCTCACCTTCATCAATATAGGAAAAAGAACAACAAGTAAAATAATGAAAAGAATGCCATTTTTCTATTTCCTTCCAGAACCTTCAAGGGAATAGCATTAATTAATTATATCAAAATTTTACACACAAGTACATAATATAAGATAAGATAAGATTATTTTTTTTATTATTGTCACATTGATTTTTTTTTTTTTTTTTTTTTTTTTTTTGTCACATTGAATAATATCATAGTCTACATCCGTCAAAGAAGAAGAAACAATGTTGAAAGTTCCTCATTCCTTTCCCATCAACACACGAATCAGATAAGAGGATAAATTAATTAAAGAGGCAGCAACAGAACATTATTACTCAGCTACTACAATAGAATATTATTAATAAGTAACAGATGACAGGAAACAGCAACGAGAGAGCAAGCAAGCACATATACACACACATCCTAAAAAAAAAAGCCTTAATTAAGCAAAGAATATACAGTATACTCTTATATACACAGGAAACTACTACACACATATATACATACATACATACATACGAGACTTTTTCACTCACACATCTGACGAAAGAAGATATGTAAATGAATATATATACATGATGAGAAATATATACTGCATACATACATCAGAAAGTTACGATGATAAACGAACTTAATAAACATGACGAAGAAAAATTATACCTCAGAGATCAATAATAAAAATAATGCAGATAAATAATTATAAAGATGACCTAAAAAATTATTGTACTATACAGGCTTTGGCAAATATCCCACTTTTTCCTTCCGTCCTCTGGCCAATTATTCTACTAAGGTTTCTTCCGTCAACCAACCAACCAACCAACCAACCAACAACCGGTTACATTTTTGGCCCGAGGACGGAAGAAACAGGACGAAGAACGAAGGAACTATACTATAAAGATGCAAGTGTGATGGCTCCCTTCGTATTATAGTCGACGAAGTGCAGCCACAGATGTCGAGGTAACTCCTGGTGGAAAAGTAGAGAGAGGACAGAGACGATAAGAAAGACCACGGTGAACGACAGTAAACAAACACGTGAGGATGAATGGGTAATCTTGGTGGACAGAGCAATAGCGAAGAGAAGGGGAAAAGTTACAGGGGAATGACTGTAAACAAACACGTGAGGATGGATGGGTAACCGTAGGGTGAGAGCATATATTGTGAGGACAGAGCAATAGCGAAGAGAAGAGGAAAAGTTACAGCAGAATGACTGTAAACAAACACGTGAGGATGGATGGGTAACCGGGATGAGAGTATGTTGTTGTTGCTGTGTGAGTGAAGACAGCTACAGCATCAGAAGAGAGAGAAGAGTATATATAAGTTACAGGAAACGTGAATAGATAGATAAAGGAGATGGAAGATGGGTAACAGCTAGGAGTGCACAGAGTATACTGTTGTTTTGTAAGGGAGGACAGAGCAAGGGCGAAGAGAGAGAAGAGAATTGTTGCAGGAAACGTGAACATATAAAGGAGACTGAGGGAGCATGGGAGGAGGTGAGAGGAAGTACTAAAACAGGAGAAGGAGAAGGTAGTAGAAGAAAACAAAAATGAGGAAAAGTAAGAGGAGAAAAAGGAAGGAGGAGGAAGAGGAGGAGGAGGAAGAGGAGGAAGAGGAAGAGGAAGAGGAGGAGGAGGAGGAAAAGGAGGAGGAGTGTAGCTGAGTAATAAGACAGGGACCAAGACGGTATAGGGACACAGCCTGAGAGAGGACGAAGGAAAATAAGTTCAGTGGAATGGAAAGGGAGGATATGAGGATAAGAGACTATAGAGATAAGGAAGAGGAGAAAGGATAAATGAGGAAGGAGGAAGGATGGAGGAGCTGGCAAATGAGGAAGGAGGTAGGAGGTAAGATGGAGGAGGAAGAGGAGGAGGCAAGTGTGAAGGAGGAAGGATGGAGGAGGAGGCAAGTGTGAAGGAGGAAGGATGGAGGAGGAGGTGGAAGAAGAGGAAGGATGGAGGAGGAGGTGGAAGAAGAGGAAGGATGTAGGATGGAGGAGGAGGAGGAGGAGGCAAGTGTGAAGGAAGAAGGATTGAGGAGGAGGAGGCAAATGAGGAAGGAGGTAAGATGGAGGAGAAGGAAGAGGAGGAGGCAAGTGTGAAGGAAGAAGGATGGAGGAGGAAGAAGAGGAAGGATGAAGGAGAGAGGGTTCAGGTAAAGGAGAGGGGCAGCATGTCACCGTAAAGCACCAAGTCTGCCTCACTTCACTACAGTAGTCTTGTAGAGCACCACTGCTTCACCAAGGAAAATAAAAAACAATAACAAGTAATCATAATGGTACCACAAACGAAAATAAACACGCAAATTTTCTCTTCGTCTTTCTTTTCCTTACCCATGCACTGGTAAAAAAAAAAAAAAAAAAAAAAAAAAATCATTGTTTCTTATCAAATGAAAAGATGTGATTTGGGGTATTAAAGAATTGATTTTATATCGATCGAGATGTATACGTAAAAATAAATATACAAAATATATTCTACACATCAGAGATAGACATGTAACAGTGAAGATCGTGTTAGTAATGAAACTACTGGAATAGAAACAATGAAAAGAGCTAAATTAGTACAAGCAACTAAAACTACAAAATGTTGAAATTAACTACAAGAAAAGTAAAAAGTAAGTAACTACATAATTATATAAGTGCACAACATAATATCATATAAACAATTGTCTTATCTATCAATATTAGAGTTGTTGTTGTTGTTGTGTGTGTTTGTGTGTGTGTGTTTTTTTTGTTTGTTTTTTAAGTACGAAATCTACAGCAGAATAAACCATTGTTGTTGTTGTGTGTGTGTGTGTTTTTTTTTTTTTTTTTTTTTAAGTACGAAATCTACAGCAGAATAAACCATCCTACGTTTAATTAAGGATTTTTCGTTCACTCTACTTTTCTTTTTATTACATTTCCTTCCGCCGCGAGAGCCTATGGTGTAGGAATCCGTACTGTAGATAATATTATAGTTGGATGTCTTTGGGTGGCGCAGATTTACCTAAACATCGACTTACGAGTAGTGGTGGAGAGCTAATTTTTTTTTTTTTTTTTTTTCAGGTCCAATGTGGTTCAGTTTGCAGGTTTTATTATTATTCTTTCTTCCCAAACGTGCCCAGGGATGTTAAAAAAAAAAAAAAAAAAGTGTTGTAATTCTTATCTACGTTATGGATGTGGATTTGAGTGTACATAATATATTTTTATATGACCTAATGGCGTTTTTTTTATCTCATCTTCTCATCGACTGGAAAAGAAGGAACGGAGGAAGATGGAATAGGTGATAAGAGAGGTGGACAACAAATACGAAGAAAATAGGAGGAGGGATAGAGAGGTGATAGAGAAGTGAGACATCAAGTACCAAGGGAATAGAAAGAAAGGAGGGACAGAGAGAAGGTGGTAGAGAAGTGGGATATCAAGTACCACGGAAATAGAAAGAAAGGAGGGACAGGGAGAAGGTGGTAGAGAAGTGGGATATCAAGTACCACGGGAATAGAAAGAAAGGAGGGACAGGGAGAAGGTGATAGAGAGGTGGGATTTCAAGTACCACGGAAATAGAAAGAAAGGAGGGACAGGGAGAAGGTGGTAGAGAAGTGGGATATCAAGTACCATGGAAATAGAAAGAAAGGAGGGACAGGGAGAAGGCGGTAGAGAAGTGGGATATCAAGTACCATGGAAATAGAAATAAAGGAGGGAAAGGGACAAGGTGATAGAGAGGTGGGATATCAAGTACCACGGAAATAGAAAGAAAGGAGGGACAGGGAGAAGGCGGTATAGAAGTAGGACATCAAGTACCGTAGAACTAAAAGGCAACTGAAGATCTAGGAGGTGGAAAGAATCACCTCCATACGAGTGAACGGTCTGATGGAGGCTTGATAAACGAGCATGATTATGTAGTAGAGAATGAAGGGTGGAGGAGAAAAGAGAGACACTCGCTGCGCTCTCTGGCTCCTCGTGGGAATTGGCACCACAAGCAGAGCAGGAACAACCTCGACTTTCACCTCACTCGGAGAAAATATTCGTACCTATAGTATGGCTTATAGTATAATATAATTCCTGATGAGGTTTTGTGTTGAAGTAATGACAAGAAACTGAACCTCGAATTTTACCTCACTCGGAGAAAATATTCGTACCTATAGTATGGCTTATAGTATAATATATTCCCTGATGAGGTTTTGGGTTAAAGTAATGGCAGGAACTGAACCCAAATTATATAAAAAAATTCGAACCATGGAAATCTACAAAACATTTTGATGAAGTCACTACATTACGTCCATTAATTAAGTATTTAAACTTTACCGTAGTATCATGCAAAACATTTTGTCATCCAAGACTCATAGTAGTAATATAGTAGTAAAATAGTAGTAAAATAGTAGTAGGTGTAATGCTCAACTGCACTAACAATGATGAACAAGTACGAATAGGTAACGAGGACATAACACAGTATATTATAAGGTCTTATTATAAGGTCATGCTTTCTGAAAACAACCAAAGACCATCACCACCACTACCAAAATTCCTTCAGGTTATTGAAATGATCACGGAATTTATAACGATGCATGTCACGAAGATTTTTTTTAGGCAATGCTTTCTGAACACGACAAATGAGTTTCCCAGTACAGTAACGTATGTATGCGTGTATGTATGTGGGACGTTTCCTACTTCAGTCATCATTGTAGCAGTCGAATAGGCGTAAAAAAAAAAAAAAAAAAAAAAAAAAAAACATATATCCTCCGTTGAATTATACGTGTTTTCTCTAAATAACATGACTGAAATTTAGCCACATAATTGTTTTCATAATATCATGACTGGAAGAAAGCCACATAATATATTTTTCTTTTCTTTACTCCCCTCATAATATATTTTTTCTTTACCTTCTCATACGCGGTTGTAAGTACGTTTTCCCAACACATATATAGTCGTCAACATATTTTATAGTTATACTTATTTATTTATTTATTTATTTACAGCAAGCATTTATGAAAGAGTTACTTAAATATATAAAAATCTATGACCTGGGTGTGTGTGTGTGTGTGTGTGTGTGTGTGTGTGTGTGTGTGTGTGTGTGTGTGTGTGTGTGTGTGTGTGTGTGTGTGTGTGTGTGTGTGTGTGTGTGTGTGTGTGTGTGTGTGTGTGTGTGATGTAGAAAGACATTTTAGTAATTTGTCTCATGCTAAACACACGTCAGGAATCCAGTGAAGTGTAAGAATAATAATAATGATGATGAGATTTCCCCCAACATGATATATATATATATACAGTATTATAATTACATGCTAAGGTACCGTCAGCTCTTTGGTATTTTTTAATCAGTTCGGCTTGATAAATTATCCTTTAATTAAGTTCAGTATCCACGGTGAGACAATAATTATTTATAGTGTAATGTATTGCTAACGTTATGTGCGTATTTTACTGCACAACAAAAATATAAGCGCAGACAGATACAAAATACTTAAGAAAACATATAATAATAATAATAATAATAATAATAATAATAATAATAATAATGCTAAATAAAAACAACAGCCGTGGCGACGTGCAGGTCAAACAGCTGGTGGATTCGTGGGGGATTGAGGGGGGAGGGAGGGGGGGGGGAAGGCGGCACTCTCCACTTTACATAGAGGTACAGTATAATATTATTAGTCAGTCACAAGTGCCAGCGGCCAGCCCTTTGCTTCGATATGTAAACAAATAATTTTTTTTTACTCTCTTGAAACAGATATACGTACACTAATAATTATATCAACACCAACAGAGTTACAATAATAATAGTAATAATAATAACCATCAAATACTACAAACATTCATATTGAGAAAGAACAGTTATATGACAGAGCGAAAAGCATGAAATATTACGTTATGAAAACACAAAAAACGAACGAATACTACAGTCGACAAAAAATGAAAAAAAATACACTAAGTCAGAGAGATAAGACACCAAAAAAGATCTGACCTCAGCAGTCAGCAGCAATTTTACATCAACGTTAATAGCCAATAATGATTGTTAATATATATATATTTTTTAAATGGAGGAGAAGGGGAGGTATAATCTAGAGCAGACAACATTTTGGTACTGTTGTTGATTTTTTTTTTAAGCATTTTTTTTTTTTTTTTTTTTTTTTTTTGCTATTTTTTTTTTTTTTTTTTTTTTTTTTTGGCTGGATTTGACCTGCACGCCACGCACCTGTATCTGGAGTATATAGTCGGCAGCAATGACCGCGTCCGAGTCGTGTGAGGAGGCAATATCGTCGATCAAGTCCATCACCGTTTTAGCGTGGATCACTGCCGCCTCTTCCGTGCCTGAGAAGAAGCGACGAGGGTTGCGACGCCCTACACGAAGCCCACGGTCGCGGTCCCTCTGTGGTGGTGGTGGTGGTAGTGGGGGGCGTGGGGGTGGGACGGTGGAGGAGGGGGTTGGAAGTGGTGGTGATATTGGGTGTGGAGGGGGTTGGTGGTGGTGGTGGAAGGCGTGGGTGTCGTGGGTGGTGCAGGTGTTGTCGATTTACGGGGCGTGGGGTGCGTGGAGGGGGTGGGGGGCGTGGAGGGGGTGGGGAGCGTGGAGGGAGTGGGAATGGTGGTGTAGGTGTTGTCGAGTGAGGGTTGGGAGGCGTGGAGGGAGTGGGAATGGTGGTGTAGGTGTTGTCGAGTGAGGGTTGGGAGGCGTGGAGGGAGTGGGAATGGTGGTGTAGGTGTTGTCGAGTGTTGGGGGGGGGGTGAAATGGTGTTATTGGGTGCGGAGGGTGTTGGTGGTGGTGGTGATGGAAGGCGTGGGTGTCGTGGGTGGTGCAGGTGTTGTAGAGTGGGAGGGGGAGGTAGGAAAGCGGGAGTGTTTGGCGGGGAATGTTGGTGGTTTCGGTGGGCGGGGTGGGTGGGTGGGTGGGTGGAGGTAGAGTGGTAAAGCACGGTTATGGGCGTATCATTGTATTTACAGTATAACATGAGCGTGGAGCATATTAACAGAGCAGTGGGTAAAGGAAGGGAATTTATATTAAGCAGTGGGAGTGGAGCTTATCAACAGAGCAGTGGGTAGAGGAAGGAATTTATATTAAGCAGTGGATAGAGCAGTGGGAGTGGAGCTTATCAACAGAGCAGTGGGTGGAGGAAGGAATTTATATTGAGCAGTGGGTAGAGTAGTGGGTAGAGGAAGGAACTTATAATATTGTGTTAATACGTCTGGGAGTTGGTGGCTACTAATTCCTTCAAATGAATTCAAAGAGTTGTTGTTGTGTGTACAGTATTTATTTACCTCTGGACCGGGTGATCTATGTATATGAGAGAGAGAGAGAGAGAGGAGGCAGGAGGAGGTATGCACACAATTGGGAAGGTTATAGTAACACGGTATTTACACTAGTAAGCCTGGATGTTATGACCCACACACGAGGACACGAAGAGTATAGCAGAACCTCACAGCTTCATTGTATTATATCAGATCTTTATGATTGTATAGCCGACTTAATTCGATGATAATATTACCAGTTAGTCGATGGATATAGTGACATTTATTTTTAAAGACCCCCGTGATGTAGTCAGAAAATTGAAGGTTAGTGAGTGAGTCCTTTAGACATTGCCACGAAACACCACCTACATTGAAGGAACTTGTTTCATGGCACAGTAAGGAGGAATCAAAAGCCACCAGGTCTCATACACGATCCCATAAATATACAAACAAGTAATGTAATGGATGAATTAATTATTATTATTAGTTCAACACAAAAAGTCTGTGATGATCAACTAATATACTTTTTTTTTTTCCCCAAATAATAAAGGACTTATGATGAAAGAAGCCAATGAGGTTCCACGATCTGTGACCCCCACGTCCTTTTTGCAATACCAGAGGAGTGAGTGGACTGTGGTGTGGATGAAGGAAATTGATTGATTGATTGATATTAGGCGCCGCAACAGCAAGGTCATATAGCACCAGAAAAAAGTGATAGAGAGGTGTGACAGCAGCAAGCAAGAAGGAAATAGGAAGAAAGGAGGGACAGTTGAAGAATGGATGAAGGAGAACGAAGCATCTATGTATGAGTGAAATGTATGTTCATCTCTCACGTTTATCTCTCAAGTCATTTGCTTAAGGGGCCTGTGTTGTGGTCAGAAAGTTGAAGGTTAGCGAGTCCTCCTAACAGTACGACGAAACGCCACCTAGGCTATATCGAAGGAGTTTGTTTTGTGGCATGGTCAGGAGGAATCAGAAGTCTCCAATTTTCATAAACGATCACA
Source organism: Petrolisthes cinctipes (assembly GCA_033782935.1). NCBI lineage: Eukaryota > Metazoa > Arthropoda > Malacostraca > Decapoda > Porcellanidae > Petrolisthes > Petrolisthes cinctipes. The sequence goes on along the minus strand of JAWQEG010003365.1, from coordinate 6,174 downwards.
GGGTTCTTAAAACGAACGTGGGGTTTGCAGACAGCCTCCAGTACTAAACTATAAGCATAGGTGATGGTGGTGGTGGTGGTGGTGGTTGTCTGGCCAAAAAATCTTGTACCAAGGGACGTCGACTGATGATGGAATAACGTTGTAGAAAACACCACTTGAGTACCAACCTTGATTTTCCTCTAGATTCTATCAACCTATATAAGCCTACAACAAAAACCACCAATACACTTGAACTAATTATCCAAAACGACTTTATGATACACACAAAGATATGATATGGAGCATTAAGATCGTTCCTGATAATCTGTCCAGACTTTGTTAGGAAAACCAGATGGGAAGCGAGACACCAAGATACGTATATCCTTAGGCAAGCCACTGTAAGGGTAAGGCGTTTCTCCCTGTGTAGAAAGCTATAGACATGTAAACTATATGATAAAAACATTCTGCTCACGTTACGAGTTGTATATGACTATCTTTTCGAGACTCGCATCCTTATTAAGAGGGGGAGAGGAGGGGGGATTAGTCCTGTTGGTAAATCTGGGGCAACTCATTCCTCCAAACTATTCATAGCAACAGGCCACCATTACCTTTGCTAATATGCAGGGTCCTGTTTCCTGGCATACTTTGGAGGAATCAAGGCACTCCAATGTACCCACAGTTTATGACCCCCTTAAAATCCATGTTATGAACGACAACATTGAAAAAAAAAAAAAAAAAAACTGCATAAAAAAAGAAACTTTTTTTTTTTCCTTTTCTTAACGCGGGCAGTTGGGTGGGCGTGGTAAAATGTTGCAGTGACCACAAACCAAACCTTACCTCCCCAAACACCATCGTAACCTTTCCTGCTGTCTTTTCTTTATATACACCAAACACGCTTGCTTGCCTCTCATTAGATTATTTAAAACACTTCTTGGAAATAATATCAACAATTTATGTGTGTGCATCTTGGGTGTGTGTGTGTGTGTGTGTGTGTGTGTGTGTGTGTGTGTGTGTGTGTGTGTGTGTGTGTGTGTGTGTGTGTGTGTGTGTGTGTGAGTGTGTGTGTGTGTGTGTGTGTGTGTGTGTGTGTGTGTGTACAATAAGATAATCCTCTCTCACCTGACACAGAGCTGGGGAGATGACTGTGAGTGGGTTGGCCTGGCTACGGTGTCTACTAAGGTACCATCTCAAGCACTGACCAGCCTCCACCACCAGGCTCTCACTTCCCAGGCCACACAACCTTAAACCCACACTCCTTCCTCCTCCTTTATCTCCCTGACTCGGGCTGTGTGATCTTGAGTTTATTGTGGTGGTGACTTGAGGGTTCGAGTTTCCTTTCAGTGTGTTGTAAGACGTAGAGTTTGGCCTCGAGTTGTTGAGTAGATTCAGTGTAGTACAGGAAGATGGGGAGTTCGTGTTTGTTTGCAGTGTGTTGTAAGTCGCAGAATTTGACCTTGTGTTGAGCAGATTCAGTGTAGTACAGGAGGTTGAAGGGTTTGGTTTTGATTGCAGTGTTGTTGTTGTTGTGGTGGTGGGGGTGGTGGTCGCAGAGACTGACTTCGCGTTCAGTGTAGTAAAGGTAGTTAGAGGACTAAATTTTGCGTTCAATGTGTTGGGTAATGGTGGGTCCAGGTTTGAGTTCAGTGTAGGAGAGATGGTTAGAGGGTTCAGCTTTGCATTCAGTGTGGCAGTGGTTGTTGAAAGTTTCGGCCTTGTTTTCAGTGCATAAGTGGTATTGGTGGTGGTGGTGGTTGTGGTATTGGTGGTGGTGGTTGTGGTATTGGTGGTGGTGGTTGCAAGGTCTGCGATTAGTCTAGTGGTGAATGAGGGACTGTGTCTTGCTCCGAGTGTGGTAGTATTGGTGTTGGTGTTGGTTAGACAGTCTGGTCTTGCATTCAGTGTGGTGATAGAGTAGGGGTTGGGGCCTGTGTTGAGTGTTGTAGTAGAAGTGGTGGTTAGATGTTCTGTTTTTCCCTTGTGTGTGGTGATGGATGAGGGGTTCAGTGTGGGGCAATGTTTCGTCTTACAGCCTACAGTATAAAATCCGTGTTGTGTGGCTGTAGGAGATGTGTGAGTCGCAGTACCTCCTCCCGTCATCAACCTGAGAGGCCCCCTCGTCGTGCCTGTGCTCCATAATGACTTCGGTGCAATCGATGGACATGATACTATTTCAGCATAACCCAAGCTCTTGCCCAACACTGCCTCTGCACCGGGGTTGTCACATTTTTCGTACCAAGTTGTTGATGTTTTCGTTCCCGTGTCTTTGCTCTTGTCATCCTCGCCCCGGTAAGTGGAACCTCCTCTTGAAGTGCTGACATTTGATTTCCAGCTTGACAAAGATCTCAGCCTCGCCTCAGAATCTTTAAGGCTGTTGTCATTTGTTGGCCACGATTTTAACCTGTTTTTATTATCAATGAGCAAGTCTAATCTCGCTACATCTTCCTGGAAACGTTGCTCCTCTGTGCTCCTTGATCTTACTCTATTCTCGGCTACGGTAATACTTAAATCTCGGCCAAAACTCTGCTGGGATCTCTCGTCCTCACTCCAGCTCCGGTCCTGCTCTTCGTTGTTGTATTCCTCCGTCTCTAAACTTGCTTCAGCCTCAGCCTCCCCGGGCAGACTGGGATCATTATTAGACTCGATCCCTGAATCACTCCAACTTGCTCTTTCGCTCTGATCCTCGTATGTTCCTACATCGCTTGGCCAATCAACGTCCTGAGTGGCGCATCCATCACTTCCACTCTCCTCCCATGTGTAAGGTTCAGATTGGTGGTCTTCCTCACTCTCTCTCTCATCCAGGTGCCACTCATCACTTCTGTGTCTTTGCGTGTTGTTAATGCAAAGGTGTCGGAATCTGCTTTGAATCCCGTTACTCCGTGGCTGAAGATGAGGGTTGCCCATGAAACTTATACCAGTCAGTGTGGCGTCACTAACGAGCGATTCCACTAAGTTTTCCCCACCACCACCACCACCACCACCACCACCATCACCATCATCACCATCACCATCATCATCACAATCATCATCATCATTATCATCATCATCATCATCATCATCACCATCATCATCACCATCATCATCACCATCATCATCATCTCCTCTGGGTTTCCTTCTACAGTGACAGCACAAGGCGTTACCTGTACTTTCTACAGTCGCAAACTTGACGCGCCAACTGGACAAATTGCCATAATCATTCCCGTTTCTCCTGCTCTCTGAAGACTCATTATTTGCCTCAAGGGAGAGAGTTGGCAAGGGCGAAAGGAATGAACGCTCTCTAAAATTACCAAGAGAGAAGTAATAAAGTGGCGAGAGGTAGTCTGTTGTGGCCATGTTTCCTTTACTCAGTGTGTCCTCATCAGAATTAACAAATGATTCGAGATTTAGGGAACACGTTGCATCAGTAGCTGTTGTTGTTGTTGTTGTTTGTGTTGATGCGGGCAAGTTACGGTCATCAGGAGAAGTAGGATATGGTGGTGATAATAGATCGGAAGATGGATAGTCGAACAGGCTACTAGGAGATACATAGAGATTAGCTGAAGGTGAGGGAGGGTTCGTCAGCTTATTTGTAGATGCAGGAAAGATGGGAGTAAAATTTGCAGGTGGAGCAAGATACACCCCGTGAGGAATGAACGAACACTCATTAACTGAAGGGAATCTACGGTACTCAGCATGAAGGGACAGAGGAGGAGGACGAGGAGGAGAAGAAGGCCTTGGTGTAGTTGTTATGGGTGTTGTTGTTGTTATTGTTGTAATGGTTGTTGTTATTGTGGTTGTTGTTGTTGTGGTTGCCTCAGGGTCTCCCACAAAACACTCGATTCCAGGGTCCTTCGTCCAGACTGTACCTGGTCGAGTCGAGTAGAGAGGACGTGAGTTGGGAGGCGTGGCGTAGTGTTCCTCCTCCTTCACCTCCTCCAAGCAGCGTTGGGAGGAGAACGGCAGAGGAGTCATGGTGGTGGTAGGGGACGTGGAAAGAGGAGGAGGAGCAGGAGAAAAAATGGGATATATTGATGACGGTGGAGAAGAGGAGAAACTATCCGAAAGAGAAGGAAGAGGAGGAGGAGAGAAACGGGGATATGTTGATGACGACGACGGTGGAGTGACAGGGGACGGAGGAGGAGAAGATGATGAGAAATGTGAGAATGCTGGCGAAGGCGTGTGTGGTGCATCATCAAACTCGTCTTCCCCCTTAACCATGAAGTGCTGCAGGGAGGAAAGGGACTGCAGAAGGGACAGACGGGAAGTTGAGGAGAAAAAAGGATAAGCCTGCTGTTGAACTGGAACGTAGCGATGACCTCTCTCCAGACGCACGTTGAGATAATCTTTGTGAGTGGTTTCATCTTTAACGATTATGGAGGAAGAGTAACTGTGCTCTTGGCTCTCATGGTCAGACGTGTAATCTTCTTGGTTTTCCGAGGTGTAGGACCCACTATCATCACTTTCCTCCTCCTCCTCTTCTTCCGTTTCCTCCTCCTCCTCTTCATCCTCTTCTTCCGTTTCCTCCTCCTCCTCTTCATCCTCTTCTTTCTCCTCCTCTCTCTCCTCACACCAGCTGCCCACTGAAGGGTATATAGCCGTGCCCTGACTGTGACTTGATGTGAAGAAATAGCTGGGTGTGTTCATTTCATCTCGGGTTCTCCAGTAAGGGTTCCCAGAAGGAGTTTCGACCTCACTCAGACTCTCGTACATCGGATTAAACACAGCCATTCCTCTGACTTTCTTCCTGTGCTTCTCTCTTTATCATTCAATATCAATTTACGTATTATTAAGGTAGTACCACAGATAGAATGAGATCCATATACGGGTGTCATACAATCAAACTATACCGTGTGCATTATTATAAACACAAGTACTACATGCACAGACAACTTCACCGTATATAATGTCAACAGTTGTTTCTTACAGCACAACACTAATTCACACCTGTGTCGTCAAGATGTAAGTGGTATGTTGCTTCAGTAGCCGTGATGCCAGGTGATGGACACAGTCTTTTAATTAAGGTTGTGTTGATTCGGGTGGGACTTTTAGGGACAATTTCCTGGTATGTTAAAATCACTGAAACAATCATTAACTCACATACCACAAAACTACTCCAACTCGTCTTGATTCGGGCACTTTTAAGGGGAATTTCATGGGCTGTTAAAATCACTGAAACAACCAACTCACACACCACAAACTCCTACTCCAACTCGTCCAGGGAATGACAAGCAAATCTGGCTCTTCGTTTTCCATATTCATTCAGTGGGGTGTGGACGACTGTCTGCCTCTCTGCCCACAGGTAAAAAAACAACAACACACACACACACACACGAAAAAAAATAAACGATAAAACCCAAACAGCCGACACTCCACACCCCAATACCCAAAACTGTACGTACTGTATGTGTATGTATGTATCTCGTTCCTACCCCCCTGGCACAACAACAACAACACCAACACAGTAGCAATCAGGGGCTAAATGTTTACTGGAGAACATTGCAGGTTGCCATAACACTGCCTCCCCTTTTTCCAGCCAGTCTCCCTCCACACACACACACACACACACACACACACACACACACACACACACACACACACACACACACGGCAATAACGTCACCTTTGTCTGTCTATACCGCTATAAGCATCATAGGGGGATTATTATGGAACCACAGTCACAGCATCACAAAGTAACCCACCAACACCACGTTTAATTTTCATCAGAGAGTGGATTGTTAACACCTTTTGCAGCGATATCACAGCTTTATCAAGGCATCATAATCATACTTCATTTCTGGGTGGATAATACCTTCATAGCGTAATCAAGGCATCATATATTACATTTCAGAGTAGACAACAACTTCACAGCGGTATCACATCACCATTTACCACATTTCAGAGAGTCGAATCGTATCTCTCTCACAGCATCATTACCACAATATCAATCAATAAAGCACTTCAGGAAGGTCAATAGATTTCACCGAGCAGTATCACAGTATTATTGCTTCGTACTTTAGTGCCAATAATGTACAGGCGGCCTCTTGAAGGTAGTAGGTAGGAAGGGGTCGTAAGTTAACACAACATCAATACACGTGTCCACACTGCCTAAATTAACCATCACTAACACAACACTCGAGTACACACACACACGCAGCACGATGCAATAATGTGTTCACAGTATCAACCACCCACCACTGTCTAATAAACCCTTAAGTCTAC